>OX453245.1:7698165-8002605 GCA_949709985.1 Luffia ferchaultella | reverse complement strand
GCTAGATAGACGTAGATGTTCTTAACGTGTTTTGCACATTTAGTTGGTTGGAGATTTTTTGAAAAAATTACTACTTTAACGATTTTTTCTTTTCTATTATGAATATTTATTTATAATAACATATTTTTATGATTGTCAATAGTTTTAGATCCTTTTATTGTTTGCTATCAATGTTCCAAATGTTGTCTATCGAAAAATAAAAACAAAATCACATTAAAATAAGTAGTTTTTTATATTTTAAATTAATTTACCTAAAATATAAATAAATTCCATAAAAAATAAAAAACTGAAATAACTCAAAAACCATTAAGTTTTGGAAAAATTTTATACGATAAAATCTATCGCTTAAGACCTCATCTGTAACCCCTTAGCAGGAATACGTTACATTTATAGTAACCCTGTATATATTAATTTCGACGTGCACAAATGCCTTGCCTGGTGGATTCTTCGGAAATGGAATTGATTTAGAATCTAAAATATCCAGTTTCATATTGTCTTCTGGTTGGTAAAGTTGGTTATTCAACCGGTTATAATCACATCAATAGGGCACGAACATGGCCGCAGGGGAGGCGTATGGAACAGAAATAGAAAGTGTCATATGAATATCTACCTCGCTTATTCGACTAACTGGTTTTCACTTTGATGTGATCTTAGTGGTGAACTATTGATATTCGTACACACTGGATTGGACAAAATTATCATATTACATTGGTAGCGATTAGAAACGTCCAAACCTGTCTTTCCTTTTGAAATATATTATGCCTGGTTGTTTTAGTTTTTGCAGAAATGTATATGTTTGAATGGATTTTTCAATCGAATCGTCACGAGTAATGTTAGTTCCGCAAGCAACCCTTCAAACGCTTACTACTGAATAAAGCCCATAGAGTCTACAATAGTGATTTGGTCTATTATTCATATTTTCTACTCGTACCTGCTCAATTTGTAACAGAAGTCATTCATGCGCAATTCATGCATCGTCGATCTACTTAAAATGTTCAATGAATCGGCAATGAGCGATTAAAGGTGTGTCCTTCCTAAGTGCTCATGCCAGCTTATTTTCATTTTATTTTTTCACATGACGGCCATGTATTATTAGGTCCAGCAACTAGATCTGGACTGGAAGAACATGGGCAAATACTAAGGTTGATGGAAAATTGGTAGCACAGATCCAAAATCGATCTACATTGTTTGACTTCTCTCAAAGACTCGAGTGAATGTGTTAAAAGCCCGATCGGTTTTGTCGATTGAACAAGTTTTAACAAAAAGTCATTACGCGAAGAATTGTATTTGAAGTCAACCGCATTGCAGGTACAGCACAAAACCGAAACTCTTATCGATATCACTCGTAATAAATATTAGACTAATTTATTTTGTGTTTCAAAGCGAACCGTTTTCACTTCACTGCGGTCTAGAATTCGAGTGGACATTCGCGATTGGGTCACGTTCCACTGCGCTTGGCGAGGGTACAATCCATGCAGAACCGAGTGGTAAACTTTGTGAGAACTAAAGTGTATTGTTTGTTGACTGACTAATATAATTTAAATACATTAATTTTAATTAATTCAGCTTAGTGGGGACCGCATAATTAATAAAGTCATAATTTATAATATAACAAAAAATAATCATACATGAAAACAGATTTAGTTAAGCTTTTTTGTTGCGCAATGAAATAAACAATAGTGTTAGAAATATTGAAAAATAATTAGTCATTATGTTCCATTCTACGTTCTATATAATTTAAAACTATCTAATTTCCGATGATAGAATAAAAGTTGGGCCAATGTTGTAATAATTTGTTCAAATTAGACCGTGCTCGTAACACTTTGTAAGTTCGCTGTTGGCTAATGAAAGTAGGTAAATTATGAAAAAATGAATGACACTATACCTGACCACAGAGTAGCAATTGCATCACAAACCTACATAATGATTGTTAAAATAATAACCGGAAACGCACATAGACTGTTACGTAAACTACTATGTCGGATGCCTTGTTTTACCAGAATACATATTATTGGTATGACTTACAGTTATGAAGTGCTCAAACGAAATTTAGAATAATAACGCATGATTAGTATGATACGGATTTCATAATTTCACCTGCGTTTGGAATATTCCTATAAGTGTAATCAACAAATTAAGCAGTAATACATAAGTAATGTTATATACTATGTTATATATAGATATGTAGTGATCTATCGAGATATTTTTTTTACCTTTAATAATACTTATACAATAAACATAGTGAATGTGGACTATAATTAAAAAGTGACATTTATAGAGGATAATAAAAAATGCAAATCATTAACAACGCAATATTTCGAATGCTAGTTCTGAACACTTAATACGAAATGCTCATGTTCCAGCTCAATTGGTCTTAGAAAGCCAGCCGCTCGTGAATTCTGCATAGTCATATTCACGTGAATCGATCTATCCGTGTTTGTACAATATCATTAGCTAAATTTGCTAAAAAATCACTTATTTAATAACTACTTGCTTACTTTTCATACTCTCTCTCTTTTCTCCTATTACGTCTTTCACAAAAGTGATTATATGTTTAATTATCATAAGGTATCTGATTGTCAATAAACTTTTGTGAGGTTAAATGCAACCTTTTTTTATGATGTCAATTTAATGTGATGATTTCTCGTTACGTGCAATTTGTATGTATTATCTATTTAGAAGTGTTCACTATAACAGTAAAAAGGAAATAATCGTCTATTTCGACATGAAAGTGATGTTAAAGGGCATCAACTGGACGTCAGCGGTCAGCTGCGTAATTCAATTACAGCCAGCGCCTCATAAATGGGTTAGTAACCCGGCTTCCTCACTAAGCGCGTCAGACAAGGCCAAAACCTTAGGTTACAAACGTAGCTTCGCAACTTACATTGATCTGTTGGATTTTATTTAACGACTTTTTAGGGTTTCGTAGCCAAATGGCAAAAAACGAACCCTTTAGTTTCGCCATGTCCGTCCGTCTGTCTGTGGTTTTTCTCGGAAACTATTGGCAATATATAGATGAAATTTGGAAGGTAGGTGTAATCTATGAACCGCTACACAACGACGTAGTGCAATTAAGAAAAAACGTTTTTTTCGGATATGTGGCCATACATGTAACTGAAGCACGAAAAAAATTCATTGTATATTAACGCGAGAGATACCAAACGATAGGTCTTAAAAATGATATCAAGGTTTCAAACATTTTTTTTTTATTCAAGTCAACAGTTTTTTAGATATGCACTCCTAAATTCCTAATTTTTGTTAGAGTCATGGGTCCCCCCTCCTCTACCAGCTAAACCGTTGTTTTTGGATATGTGGAAAAAATTTATGACAGGAGTATATATAACGTAGTTAAAAGGAAAACTATCACAGCTAACTAGACTGTATTATTTAACGAGTAATAGATTAACTTACAAAATGTACTTTTATAAGTAAAAATTTTGTAAAAATTCCATAGAAAATGACAACAAGCGAAAACTAGATGCATTTTATCTGTGTGATGTTATTGTAAAAGATAATTAAAAAAAAAAAAAACATTTTATGATGAAAACTACTTTGTATTATTAGGTACTATAAATTTACGCTTTCCTTTCCCGAGCTTATTCTCTTCACAATCGATACTAAAAGTCAAAGGTTCACTGTAATAAAATAAGTAATAAAAATGGTCTTTAGCTATCAGTGCACTCATGTTATTACTTTTCGGATTAGCCAGAGAGGATCGAGCGCCTTCTAAATAACTAACGAAATAAAAATGAAATATATTTATTTATACAATAATTCTTAAATTATATAATAATAACGATTAATGGTTAAGTTCGATTAACGTCGCGCTCGTTTTTTTATATTGTATGGTGGTACGGAACCCTTCGTGTGCGAGTCCGATCCGCACTTGGCTGGTTTTGTTGTTAAAATACAGTAAATTCCCTGTAGGATCATTTAACACACTATGACCATATTATGTGTAGATTGTGGATTTTGTTTTCATTAATAACTTCTCATATCTGATCTTAAATATTATACATCACAACAACGTCTAGGCCTAAACTAAGTATTAGCTCGTGTTTTAGGTACGTGCAATAAAATAGATTTATTAGATAAAATAGAAGTTACGTACGTTGACAGTTAGAGATAAAGGATCACGTGGACTATCGTAACCCATCACCAATTTACCAAATAGGCCATTGAGATTTATATTTATTGCGGGACCAATTTGTTGTCACCATATGAAGGTAGTAATTCTCGTGCTCTCCGTTTGATACTGATCTATTTCGATTTTGAATTTCAATATTTTAACTACATTCGTTGATTGTTCAATCATCGATCATTATTATATACGCTCCAATTTATGTGAAGCCATTATAAAGCCGCGGTTTCGAAGATAATCATCATGAAATCTATAAACCGGATATTATATTACGAAAAGATGGACGCAGGTTGAAAGTAAAAATTATCGCATGTGCGATAAAATTGTGTAATAGCTTTCTCTATGACAATGTTATTCGATCAAAATTGCGGATCGGTTACTAAATTGCTCTAGATTGTTCGCGTGACGTTTGGAATTCTGTTAGCTGGAAGAATCCATACATGTGAGATTTATTCGTAGCCACGGATTGGGCCACTCTGGCTCCCGATTAAGGAATGGATATAAACCGTAGGGGAAACAAATGACTTTCTAATGGTCTATTGTAGTATTAAATTATTTCCAGGTTACCGTTGCTAGATTAAAAATAAAAAATGTAACAAACTAATATCTTGTCTCGTTTACTTTTGTACTGGCTTATGTACTTTGGCCGCTATTTCAAAATGGTCCACTTTACAAAAGATTAGCTTTAAGAGAATCCAACTCCATACAAATTCTCCTGTACACTGCTGACTATATCTGTGACGATATATTGAATTTAAAATTAGATTTTAATAAATATTACTATAAATTCTACTATCATCAGAAGTATGCTTATTGAAAAGTAAAAATTCCAAAATATCAGTAATATAGTCGTTATTAGACTCATAGTTTTGCCAATTTCAACTAATTGTGAGCTCAAGTTTAATCGGGCATTATTAATGTACGGGACATATTGATTACCAAGAAGCATCATATGCGGAAAAAAGAGTTTTAAAATCATAAATTTTTTTAAACGAGACTGTTTCGTCCAAAATATCTTTTTGCTCAAAGCATCGACATTATTGCTATTTTAACCGACAACGACACGGGGGTTTCTTTCAGCGACTCGTATCATAGCGCAGTAGCGCATTAACGAGAAGCGCGTCTTTGAAGAGATACTCAAGGGACGGCCCGAAGGTCCAAAAGCCGCAGCTGAATAAAGTAACACTGTGTCACTGTGGCCTTGACAGATTTCAATATAGTTTTTTTTTCAATTTTTATTTAACTGGTAGATACCGATAATATTCCAAATATTGTAAAAAAAAATCCTAGGGGTCCCAAAGAAAATAGGCAGGTACGTCATACATTTTTTTTAAATAATATTTTTATTACAACTATTAACTGTTTTTCAGTGATTTTAATCAATATTAATCTACTGACATGGAGGTATAAGCGATAAAAAAACTTAAATACATATCTTTCATATTTAAGATTAAAATGACTGATGTGAAATTGTCCTAAAAAATATGCTTAAAAAAAAGCTACCACTCTCAGTATTATTTATTTACAACCCTCACTTTTCACCTGTATTATAACGAAAAGTTATTCTAGAATTGAACTTTGTTAAAATTGAAAAAAAAAACGTAAGAACGTCACCTATTATTTTAAACTAAAATTACTTAAGGAGGGTTGTGTAGTGGCAAATTTCCACACAAACGGCGTAAACGATTGCACCCTATTAAACCTTAACCGATTGGCGCAAAAAAAAGCAATTGCAATGCAATTACTTTCATATTGAACTTGTTGTGAAAAATGAATCAATTTGGAAAAAAAATCCTGCGCTTTTAATTTTTTTTCTTATGATGTATCAAAATATTTAAAAAAAATATAAACGTTTAAATCTAGTTTTTTTCATCTGAATACCATATAATTTTTTTGTACCTATCGGTTAAAAGTTTAATGGGGTGCATGCAACCGCTACCGCCGTTTGTATGAAAATTTGCCATTACACAATCCGCTTAAACGTCATTTAGTAATTTTTTTTTACTCTATGAAACTGATCTTCGGTTCGGTTTTATTATAAAGAAGATTGAATGAATAGTTTCGTCCATTTTTGCACTTACTTGCTACTCACTACTCATTTGTGTAACATTCTGCTACTGCTATTCTGTGATCTACTTAGGGTTTTTCAATTTCGACAAACTTGCTTTCTAGAATAATTTTTCGTGTCAATATACAGAGTGGATTATTTAAACGGGTCTCTATGGCGACATGTTAAACCATAAGTGATACAACATGAATTTCTTTTGGAGCTTTCCCCCCTTTTTTTAGTAAAAAGTAAATAGGCATAATTAGTTTTTTGGTGAAATGCGATTGTAACCCAAAAATTGATTATTTAAATTTTTTTCTTTTGCATGTTTTACTCTAGTTTTCTATAAGGAACAAATTACTGAACTGAATCAAAGAAATCTGAGCACCAGAAGCCAAATTTTGCTAGCTAACTTCTGAAGCTAACTAGTCATATTTTGAAAAAAATTGTTTTGCAATTGCAAAAAGTACATGGCCAGCATTCATAAATCTTCCTGAAATAAATAAATTTGAATTAAGTACAAACATTATGATAGTGATTTAAGCGTATCTTGACCATGAGATAGTATCGAGTGTAGCCTGAATCAGGCTTATTAATCAGACAAATTTATTTGAATCCCCTTTCTAAATGTAAGACGTTCTCGTATTTTTTATTATTTAGTCTGTGGCGTTGAACCTCAAAAAAAGATTGTGATTCGTTAATGTTTCGAGCGCCGGTTTCTGACACTTTTGGAGAAAGTTTGTCGTTGGGGTTTTCATGTATGTTAATGATTCTCAAGCGAAACGTCATATGAACTGTTTTGTATATTTGTAGAGAAGTTGAGTGGTTTTTTTTTTATTTTTAGTAAATGTACTGTCCTTGAGGGATTATGGGACTTAACATTGGACTAAATAGGTAAAAACGGAGATGTGATGAAAATTCGTGGTCTGTGTTTCAAAAACAAGTCAGGGGTCGATTGTAAAACATTTTTATATTTTTTATTCTTTTGATAAAAGTAGGTACGTAGGTATGGCCACATCAGGTAGCCCACCTGGATACGGGCGGGCAACAGTGCTTTAAGCGATTTTTTTCATAATTAGTCCAACGTTCACGACCCCGATAGTACCTCTTATTTTTATAAAATTTTTCTAGGCGTTTTCATCATTATAAACAATTGTTTTTAAATATAATCCACCTATATTTTACAAGCTGTTTATTAACGTGACTATGTTTGTTTGATTGTTTATTGGTTGGTTTGTAAGAAAAAATCTGAGACTCCATATTTCCAACACTTCCTAATATTTCGAAGGTATAGGTATAGATAACAACATTTTTAATAATAACCTGTAGTAACAGAAAGATCATAGAAGTTATAAAAAAAGTTGTACTGTTTTATTTCTTGAAATAGCTATTAATTTGGAATATCTATAAAGTTCACACTTTGACTCGAAAAGCCAGAATCTAACTTGCAATCCAAAAGTCATTTTTACTTATTTTCAAATACAGTAAGTTTAAATGAGACTTTTACGATGTTTTTTGTGATCCAGACAAGTGGACTTGCCGGTCATGAAAACATTTTTTCTTGCTCAAAATGCAGAAAAAACTCAAGGGAAACAACGATTTCTGTAACCTCTGTAACTCTAGGTATATTGCTCCGAAACTAGACGTCAATTTGCATTTTATAATCTACGACATAAGGGAAGACAAGGAAAATTTTAGTGAACTGCGATTCAGGTTTAGGTATTTAGAAAAGATCACATTACGCATCATTATATGATTAGTTAGCGGTCGTACCCGGCTTCGCCCGGGTGAGCTACGGAAACGTTCTTCTTTCCGTTCCACGCATTAGTACATTGCACCCGTGCGTAGTCGGGGTGGGTCGCTAGTCCAACCATATAGTATCATTACACTATGGTATCATCGTCATCATCCACACAAAAAAATTCTCTGGCGCGTCTAGCAACAAATTTGATTGCCATAAAAAAGATTATAGTAAGTCAACCTTAAAAGATACACATATGCTGTCGCAGACTTTTGGTTAGACCTTTTAAAGGAGAAAAAATTCCGTTATTCATGATTTTTGCTTAACATCAACCGTTTACGCAGCGCGCGTAAATAATAATATGGAATATTTTTTTCCGTTTTTGCAACATTTTTCATTGATGCTCCGCTCCTATTGGTCGTAGCGTGATGTAATAATTGCCTATAGCCTTCCTCGATAAATGGACTAACCAACACAAAAAGAATTTCTTAATTCGAATGAGTAGTTCCTGAGATTTGCGCGTTCAAACTAACAAATAAACTCTTCAGCTTTATAATATTAGTATAGATTAATATAAACAGTTAATATAATCAACAGTAGATTTCACTTTATACATTCGATCCGATAATTGACAAAACAAAACATTTAATAATTGTATAAAGTATCTTATACCTATATAAAACGGAACTTGAATTGGCCGAACGTAGAAACAACGGAGTCGAACTCGTTTCTTCATTGTTTTTTTTTTTAATAGGTATACTTTGATTAAATTTATAGTAAATTAATCTCGATCGAATAGTAGATATATTTCTTGTGAATTTTTTACGAACATTAGCAGCGGCGATGTGTGACGGCGCGCCGATGGCGGCTGGCGGGCAAGGCTATGCTGGCATACCTACTAACAGACCACGTTACAATGACACGGGATCACAATACACGACACGGACGTTCCGGGACGTGCTTCCGAATGCAAAAACTCGTTAATATGCCGTCGTGTCCGGTCTAAAATAATAAAATTACACATACTTAGTAGTAAATCAATGATAAAAACATATTGCCGCTTGAACAAATTAACATTCTAACTTTGTTTTTTTAAAACCTTATTTTTGTTTTTAATATTCGTTGAGTGGTTCGGATCTATCGATAAATATCAAAAAACAATTTGTACGCTGGGTTTTGTATTCGGAATTATGTAAATTAAATAAAGTTATGTACACGTGTTTCCTTAGTAGTTTTCACGTCTGTTGTTCACGGAGGCTGGTGTTGTTGTGGCCGCCCTAATGGGTCCTCTGGTGTGACGTCACCGCGAGCCCGGCTGCGCCCGCGCCGCCGACCGTGACGCCGCTTCCGCTGCCATTTCCGCCTCTATACACCAATCATGTCAACTGTAAAATTGTATTTTTATTCTCCAATTTATAGCCGAGAAGTTGTCACGATTCATTCGAAGCATCTAAAGGTATACTCGCCGTATCGATTAGTTTCCTTTTTTGACATCTTACATAAGATAAACCATCCAAAAAAGGCGCACGATGACAAAAAAAAATGTCATAAAAAATATTGTTCCACGTAAACGCAACGTTTCACCCAAGCTAGCCTGCCAATGTAGCTAGTGCCTATCTGTCATATAGCAGTCAGAATGTTGAAAGGAATGGTCTATCGTTTTCCTGTATGAATGTAAGTCAGTGATAGATACAGTTTTACGTATGAATAGGAATACTACTGGTAACCGTGCAGATGACTGACACCCTGCCCTGGGAGCCCTCACTCTCTAATAGGCTCAATAACAATACATAACCAACTCATCTCTTTTAGGCACAAAAATTTCATAATCATCAATTTAAGTTAGATTTATGTACTTAAATTATATTTAAGTAAGGTTGTTTCTGTAAAATTAATACGATAAGGTAAATGTAGTCACCATTTTATTGACCGCAACCGGCCAACAACTTGCCTACAACGGGTAACCCGAGACTTACGACGTCGTGGCCAGTCTCCATCCGATATCGTCTCATATGACGTTCATGACACCGAACTATCGTGTTTCGGGTAAATCGGCCAGTTGAATAGATGGTTAATAAAGAAATGGAAAAATCTCATGAATAATTTAAACTAAAGTTATATATTTTGTTTGTATTTTTCTTGATTAATATCTACACTGTTAAAAAATTAATTCAAGTTAATAATTATGTACTTATTTGGTACAGGAAGTAATTTTTTTTAAATTTTTTGATTTGGAGTAATATAGACCAACGTTTAGAAATTATTTATTACACCTAGACTAAGTAGATAGATTTAGGGCCAATTTTATATAATCATTTTGTTCGTAAGTATTTGCCGAAGTTTGGAATTGAAAAATAACGATTCGTTATATATTTGCTACTGTTCGTTTTGTAAGTTGGGAAGACTGGGTACCACCTATATTTCATCCCTCAGGAAAACTTATAACCCTCGTTGAAAACATGATTTTAAAATTTAAAATTATATCAATAGTAAATAAATAATAAATTGTCGCATACATAGTATAATATTATTTAACTGACGAGGTGTTATAAAACTGGCCTTAAATTTAAGTAATCAAGTGTAACCGAATATTTTTTAACTGAAAAATAAGAACTACGAGACGGAAGAGAACTTAGCCAGTTCTTAGTACTGAGTTTAAAGACATATACTGTTGTAGGTTGTGACCAGGTTCGACAGTAGTCGAGTTTGATCTCGACGGCGTTCAATTGAACCAAATTACTATTGGTAATGGTGTGCAGCAACAGTCATTTCAAAAATCAGTAGTAGTAAAAACATTGTTCAATGGTGGAAACTGCTGTTTGTGCTATTATTAATTTTTTAACAATATCCGCTATGCGTTCGGCCTCTATCGAAAATTCCATTGTGCATGTACATAGTCGTTTCCTACATTTCGAACGATATAGGAAGGCGACTTTGATTAGTTTTATGATTGATTGGTAAAAGTAGCTCGATCTACGAGGCTAGAACGCACAGGTTTCTAGAAAAGACTACTTATGAGATCTAATCGATAATCTATTTCCAATTTTCCCTGTTAAGACGTGTATAATCTCAATATTATAAGGTATATGGTTGAATAGAAAGTTAGATTACAGATGTAGGCACGCAAGCTCTTCAAACGTGGTGTCTGTAACCTTTGCAACGCACGGCGGCGCGGCGCCGCGGTGTCACCTCGGCTTGCATACAAATGAATTCTCTACATTTTCATTGCGACAGACGAAAATGTGAACCATCGTTATTCACTCCTAAATCGGTTCGCCGCCTAAACGCGAATATTCTTAGAAACCGATCGGATACACGCAGTCGCTTCTTATCGTCTTCATATAATACGATGACGACCGCTTAGCCTAGTGGATAGCGACCCTGCCTACGAAGCTGGAGGTCCCGGGTTCGAATCCCAGGTCGGGTCAGTATTTATATGATGAATATTGATACTGGTACCGGGTCTTGGTTGTTATATGTATGTGGTGTCTGCGCTTGATACCCAAAACACAAGCTAATGCTTAGTTTGGGGTCAAGACGTTGTCGTCATGTATACGTTATTATTATTATTATACATAGACATCCGGCGCTATTAAATGCGATTTAGTTTTAATCCGAACTATGACACGGGCCTTTCGACCAGGAAGCGTGACTCGAGTGAAAGTGTCCTCGTATTTAACAATCGGCGACACTCGTGAGATGTGACAATGTAACGGAGACAATATGCTTTATGACGGTACTTTACTACGCCGATGTAGGTTTATTCGTGATATAGTTACGGTTAAGATCTGATCCAATAATTAACTGTCCTCCAAAGAACCATTAAGAAGAGAAAACTAATGAAATAATTTCATATAAAATAAATCAACTCTTATCGGGGTGTTTATGTTTTATTCAATTTTCGTATACGACTACTCTATCCTTACCTTGTAATTGATAACGTATTATTTGTTTGTTGTTTGATCTATTATTGGCCATGTTCCAAATTTCTAGCGGGGAATGAAAACGTACGGAACGTAGTTACTAATTACCTACTACATTTTATTGAAATACAACTTCGTGTTTATTTTGCTCTTGTATTTTTTTAATGCCGTGGTAGCCCAGAGCGCAACGAACCTGTCTCAAATATAAAAGGCCCCATAGGGCCATGGTTCGAATCCGGGCGTGTACCCATGAGTTTTTCTGACTTAAGTACACAATATCACTGACACCGTGCTTCGGAGGGCACGTTAAGCAGTCGGTCCCGGATGCTGTCAATAGATGGCGGTCGTTACAGTTCTCAACCCGCAGTGGAGCAGCGTGGTGGACTTAAGCTCCAAGCACCCTTACTCACCCCGGGGGAGGCCTAAGCCCCTGCAGTGGGGTAAAAATGGTCTGATGATGATGATTTTTTTAATTGTTCACATAATTGTTGAAAATACTGAATTCACAGACTGAATATAATACTACGACTTAGTGTATCATGTTTGTAATTTTTTTTCATTCATTTAACTTACAGGGAAATACTGCCATCAGAATCATTTAAAGAATTAAATAATAGGATCGAAAGTAAAGTTACGTTTTGTATACGTTCGACACGAAATCTAAATATACTGCCTAGTACTAGGGTGAGATGATTTATTTCTGTATTAAGAATATTCATTCACACACCTCGTGGGAGGTTACAGAAATCGCTGAAAGTCGTATACCGTGCGCACCATGTTCAGACTAAAGCACGTATGAGAAAGTTTTAATATTCATTACTGAGTTATTGACGATAGTATTAATGGGTTAACGTAGATGACACCAAATAATGGTATATTAAATGTGTTACATACTGTATCACATCTATTATTACAAAAACCTGAAAGTCATAAAACGTCCGCTCGGCAAAAGGAAAATTTTTGTAATATCGCAACCAATCACAACCAAACAAAAATTGAATTTTATACCTAGTGGAATTTAAATTCAAGAATTCTACTTATTTTGTCAAAGCAAACATTAAATGTGATAAACATCTGCGTCGCGTCGTAGGAAGTTTTACATTTGCCTAATTTGCGTGTTTTACATATGGGTTAATCACGTGTAGATGTTTTGGTGCGCACGTTTACATCTCTCGCTACGCTGACATTCGTCGGGTCTATTTTAACTCAGGGAGCACCGACCCACTAACAGACTTCATTCACGGCTGGCGATGATTCACGCGGCGTTTGCTTGCCATCCATCCTTAAGCTATTGTCTGCGCCCACACGGCTCCATTGGAACTTCAGGCTATATAACATTGTCGAACTGTCAGCACTAGCTAACTGAGTCAAAGCTGCGACCTACATTTTGTTAATCTATTATCTCCGTCCTTTTGTCGTCTTGGCATAGATTCAATGATATGTAAAGTTTGAAACAGTCGCATCGCGGATACATGATTTGAGTTTATATAAATGGCAGGATACTTATATTATATACTACTTATATAAACAGTATTGCCGTGCCCGTGACGGACGTATGGATGTACGGCTGGCCTCACATCGGTTCCGTTAGAGCGATAGCGAGTCCACGTGCGAGCCACCCATAAATTATTACCAACCTTTCAGGCTTTTTAAAATGGTTTATCTGCACAGTGAAATTACATAATCATAAAAGGTTTGTTTTGCGTATTCTACACGAAAGGATTTCTGAAAAAAAAAAAAAATAATAAGGTCGTGTTCGCACTTCTTAGAAACCATCAAATATGTAGGTTTTTGTTTGTTTCTTACTTAATCTTAGCTTTGAGGAATTGTCTTTCGTACCTATTGCTATTTTTGATCATGCAAAGTGTGATTATAAAATACACCGACTATAATACGATATCAAAACTATGTAACGTTGAACCAAAAATCTCAAACCAAAATGTTTTTATCTTCAAGTAGGCACTCGAAGTAGGCAGTATCGACTCCGGTCTCGGCAAACTAATTGACTGCACTTGTACACGCTCCTTCGCTCTTCAAAGTTCAATTAGTTTAATTGTCTTTATCTCTCGAGTACGCTGTCAAAGCTAAACTTTACACCCTCTCTGTTTCTGACAGTCGGGATGGAGTTCTCAAGACAAATCTTCTATTAACTCTGTGTTGGACTTGTAACATATAATAATCTTGTCATGTGTGCTATAAAATTTTCCTCACAGTCGCACGTATTTTAGAAAATTACAAGCTTATGTTAAGAATGTTATGATTTATGAACATAATGTTTGTGTTTATTGCGTGTTACTCGTTCTAAATCCAAGATCAGTGCAGCGTGACAGCACGTTCCACACTGTGCGGTTGCGGTGAACTTACCGTTGGACATTGAATGTTCACGTCTATTTGTTTAGAATTGTATCTGTAAAATCCGCAAAGTAGTATTTTACGTAGCGGTACATGTTATTGAGAAAAAATAATGATATAATAGACGTTTGTATGTCTAATTTCTCGATACGTGTGCTTGTAAAATATATTTATGTTTCTAAGATGATGCCCTAGTCACTAGTTTTTCTAAATAAAAGCTGAGAGTCGCTGGAAAGCCTAGCGTGCTTCGAAGAAATTATTTCGTTACATAGTAAAAAAAAAGGATTACTCGAGTGACACAATCGTATTGCAAATGTATACTAGTAGAGGCTTTACAATGGCTTTAAAAAATAGTAAAGAATCAACCAAGGTCTTTATATTAAAAGAAGAAGCGCCTACCGCGCAACTTGCACAGAATAAAACGCAAATATTAAGAAATACAAATATTAAAAGAGGCGATGCATTGTATTCGTTTGGCCAGGTTTCAACATTTTAAGTTGAATAACACGTGAGAACGTTCTACACAGATTAGTGATAAAACTTTAAAGAATAGCAAGGGAAATTGTGAACGCTTCTCTTTGTTTAGCCGGTCGTTTCTTATCGAAATTAGACACTATACATTCATTCGATTCTTTAGATATATTCCAAATTATCAAAACGTAATCAAAATTATATTCAGAATTTAAAAAATAATTAAGAAACGATTAATGCTGTCGCTAGTGATAGTTTTGCGCTTATTTATGTATTAGTTGGAAATTGAAGGTTCAATGTTTTGCAAGTTGTTTTTGTTGATAATTCACAGGTTGGAAAATACGGTACACGGCGTTATATGGAAAAGTTCTCGAAGACTTTAAAAAAATGACCAAACGCAATCGTAGGTAATTGAAGAAGTAACGGCTACTCTTCAGTAATTGAACAACATGGTAATGCTTTATTTCCTGAATGTGAACTAGTTATCGCATCAATTTGCCCCAAGGTCTATTATCTACGTTCAGCGTTGTTCCATGTTTGGAAAATTCCAATATAACACTTACTGAATACTTATTTTTGGTTAAATTTTCTTCAAATTAGTTGCCATTGTTCAAATAATTATAAAAAATACTTCCTGGCACCAGCATACAGTATTTCTAAACGAGCACGTAAAGTTATAATAGATCGTTTGGCCTCGAACACTTGATTGTTAATCCCGAGGTAGCATGATTCATAAACTCAAACGCCTACCATTCAATTAGCAAATAATCCGACAAATTGGGGATCTAGTTATTGCTCATACTGTCTAGTTATTGTGTGATAGATTGTCGTATATTTTAACGTCACCATCGATATAAAATTATAGATAGATGCGATTATTCTAATTTCAATTTATTTTATACTGCCAAATATCTATATCGACGATTACTCAGATCGATGTTGTTTGATATAAAAATTCACGTGATTGATACGGCGCGTAGTCTATGGTAACGCTACTCTGTGGGGTGACAGATCGTCTTGTTGTTGAATCGATTGACCGGCTACCAAGTTGGCTGGCCTCGGAACGAAAAAATCTCTCGCGTTTTGTCTCGATCTATAATATTGTAAGATGAGTATGTGCCTTATTTGATTGTTTAGGTGCCTAAAAACTGACTCCGCCAAAAGTGTGAAAGTTTTGTGTGTCTGGTGTGGGAAAGACATTTCTCGTGTACCATTGTTGGTTAAATCTTGGCGACACTGGGAGAAAGGGGAAACCGGTGCACCCAGGATCCTGGCCTAGCCTTAAGCTAGCCTACGCGGACGCGAGAAGTCTACGTGAAAGTAGAAAGATGGTAAGCCTGACAGATGCCCATCTGACTCGACAATACAAAATTGTAATTCAATACGATTCCACTGTGCGCTCTGTAGACATCAATTGTTTTAAAGGTCATTTAATTACAATTTAAGACAAACATTGTGTGCGAAATCGCTTGTCTACATTCAAAAGAGTCCCCTAGAGTATAGACGGTAGTACAAGTTGATACGAATATATTTATTCCTACAACTACTTCATTTGGTGGAACTATTAATAACCTTTAATTATAATTAATGAAATCCCCCGGCTGCGGCCGGATTGTTTTCGCTTTTGTCGTAGACACATTTTTACACTTTTCTACTGCCTATCCAGTAACCTTGGTAGTACCGTCTCACTAGCAATAAATATTTTTTGTTATCTGGACTAAATACTTACTAAATTATATAACGTTTATTTCTGAAAGTTTCTTTATCATTTGATTCCTAGTTCTCTTAGAATTATTGTTTTACGACTTGCAAATCATTATAATTATTAATATAAAAACATGATCGTATTTTTTGGATGTAATTTTAACGGTTAAAAACGTGTCGTTCCGCGCACCCGCTGACGTCTAATTAATATCGCAAGATAACGTATGAACATCAGTAGACGTGTTTTTTTTTTCAAGTCTACAGTTCGAGTCTTGATTGCTATGTATTATTATTTTCAGTCTTCAATTATCTCTGTGCGAAAAATCATGTCTTTTCGTTGCTCTGTTAAGACGACATGAGCTAACAAACAAGTAAACAAACATCTGTACACTTTCGCATCCAAAATATTAATTAGGTTGTAATAAAATCGTAGTTTAACGATAATAATAATAATAATTAACAAATACAATCACAACAACGTCTAGGTCCCAAACTAAGCATTAGCTTGTATTTTGGGTACCAAGTGAAGACATCACATACATATAACAACCAAGACCCGGTGCCAGTATTAATATTCATCGTATAAATACTGACCCGACCTGGGATTCGAACCCGGGACCTCCAGCTTCGTAGGCAGGGTCACTACCCACTAGGCTAAGCGGTCGTCAAATAGTCCAATAGATCGTCGACATCTCACCTGTAATTTTGAAACATTAGCTATACAGCAAAATCACACTGGCATAGAAAAGGAATGCAATACACATCTTTTGATCTTCTGCAATACATTATTATTCATTATGCTTAACCGGAATATTCCGTTAACATTAAAATTCGTGTGCCAAATATTTCTTCAGCCATGACAACTTATTGTAAAGGGTTCATAACTGATATAAGTTTCGAATCTTCTAATTTACATCGTACCTCACCGGATGTTGTGGCGGACGTAGCCCCGATGCGCACCTGACCTCGAATTATAGCGTCATAGACGAATTAAAATGAGCTAGCACTCTGTGCTATCGCTTTGGTTGGATATGTTTCAGACATTTTTTTTTATAGTTTGGCCATTATTATTGGGAACTTTAAGGAAAAATGATTAAACTCTTTTTTATACGTAGCAAATTTTTGTAGCTATAAAATGAAAATGTTACAGCTGACTGCTCGCGCTCGTTGCACGTTGCAAGTTGCATTGATTTCTCTTATTGGCATTGAGCATACTACTCGCTAATTTGTGGTATACCTACTACTAATTGTTCCGTGTCTGGGTGTAAAAGTATCTATATAATTATAAAGAATATTCATGTATGTATATCAGTTGTCTAGTACCCCGTAATACAAGATGGCGCTGTGTGAGATGTCCCAGATATTAATATTATTATTACTAATAATGATACGTGCTAATCAATTACAATTGAGTATAAGCTAAGCGATTTCTTCGTTAAACCCTCTCCACCACTCAAAGATTTATAGTATATGTGTAAGTATCATTGCGCTTCTAAAAATTTTGGCTATAATTTCGCTGTTAAATAATGTGTATTTCCCTAAATCTTTAAGTAACTGGCAGCAGTGTACGGTATAATAGAGTATGCATTTTCAGTTAGAATTATGTGTCGAAACATGCACACGCGTAGAGGGTTTGAAGGCTGTTGCGCAGGTGGTCGTCGTCATCTATTTCGCTTGAAAACTGGTAACATATACTTACATCAGAAATTTGATGTTCAGGTCGGCTGCTGTTAATTTTGTTTCTTCTATGCTCTAAATACATTTTTCACCGCGAAAAGCGGCTTTTGTTCCTTAAAACCAGTGAGCAAAAGTCAATTTTGCTCACTTAATGAAGAAAAATGTTTTGAGTTCAGAACGCTACGATTTGGCGTTTCTGATTTCAATGGCTCACGAAATGTTCAGAAACTCTGTAACGCAAACATTTTATTTCATAAGTTATATTTTTATAAGCTGTGTTATTTATAAAAAATGAGTTTTTGGCTACGCGGGAAAAAACATATCATTCTCCGTTCATTGTTTATTGCTGTGAAAGATCTGTTTGGAGACCTGTAAAATAAATGTATGATTCAATCTAGTTACAGTTTTTTTTTTATATCTACAGTAATTTCTCACAACTGAGGTGAAAAGTTTATAGATTATCACATAGACCAAATTATTTTGTTATTCGTGTTTTTCAATCCCTCATTACGCTCAGGATTTTTACTTATTATAAATTCCTTCGCTTGCTCGGGATTCAAACTCGGCACTCACAACAAAAATTAACTTTTCTCTCTTGTTGCATAAATAACTGTTACGTTGTCAATTAATTTGCTTTAAGAAGGGTAACGCAAAGAGTTTGTAGACAAAGTCTGCGTACTTTGAAATGTAATTTGTCATGTACGAGGGCAGGCTGAACATATACGTACTGCGAAAATGAAATCGACTGTTTAATCCATTGAAATGTTACATTTTTTAGGCCTTACCTTGCGTTTCTTAGAGGACGCAATTTTATTTTTTAGATGTGGGGAAAAGAGTCAATAATTAATTAATAATAATATTGCAAAATCAATAATTAAAAAGATTATCATAAAAAAAAACAAACAAGATGATAAAAACTTATGGCAAATCATTAATACATACATATAATATATGTATAGTTATGAGTACTGAAAAATGGTACTCGTTTCGAAGCGCTGTAAAAAACCTAAACTATTGACTAAATTAAAAAATATTCCGAATAAAAGTCGTTCCTCAAAATACGATCTACAAAAATGATGTATCATTTTTTCGTAAAATGATTAGAAAAAATTTATATCGAAGAATAGATTTGTTTTTCTCGAAGTTTAAGTTCGAAACATTTTTGCTCATAACATTTTTGTTAATGGTTCTACGACAAAAATTACTCGACCAAAGTTGTAGATAATTTAATTTGCAACAAAAAATGTTTACAATTTTTTTTTAGGAGACCAATAATTTACGAGATAAACCGTTAAAACCATTTCAACCCCTTTTTCCAAGATAGCGGCCGTGGTACAAGGGTGGCGACCCCACAAACTTGGTTTTAACCTTACACTGATCCCCCCTACACATCTAAAAAATAAAATTGCGTCCTCTAAAAAACGCAACCCCAAATGTAACTTTTCAATGGACCAGTTATTTTGTGATATTTTCGGTCAATTCCTTAAAAAAATTAATTGAATTCATTTTTTCATCGTGTTTGATTTCCGATTGACGTGTAATTATTTTGAACACGTTGCAAGAAAAACTTGTTACGATCTCAAAAGTAGCCTACTTTGAGTTGGCATGATAAAGGACAGCTCCCTGATGCCAAATATGTTGATCTGCCTGTTCCGAGTGGTTGCGTTAACTCTATATGGTACTTCAAAAACTGGATATCGTGATCAAAAAAAAAAAAACGATAATCCGAGTGGCTGAATTTAATACAGAATTAAATACTAGTTGCATGTTAATGAAAAAACATAAATACTGACCAAATATTCGGTTGCGTTATTCAGCAATCCTAGTTCAAAAATGCTTTATCGTGACAAAAAAAAACGATAGCCAAAGTGGCTGAATTTGATACAGAATTTAGTACTAGTTGCACATTAATGACTAACATAAAAACTGACTAAATATTCGGTTGCATTATTCAGTAATCCTCGTTCAAAGATGCTTAGTGGTTACCTAAAAAATAATACGATAAGCTAAGTGGATGAATTTGATACGGAATCAATTACTAGTTGCACGTTAATGAACGACATAAAAAGTGACCAAATATTCGGGTGCGTTAACCAGTAAAAATCGTATTAATAGCAGATGTATTGAAAAATATAATAATATTACTTAAGTTTGACGCCCTAAATTCAGCTCGGGCAATTTTTTATTAAAATTGTTAAATTATCATAATTAGAACCATTTTTTCCCCATATACATTTATGTATCAAAAATTACTGCATGCTTCAAAACGTGAACTTCCAAGGTATATTCCGACACCAACAAAAGTATTAATATTGTTCTAATGGGAAACGAAGCTAATTTTAAACAGAATTCTTCATTTTTTTCATAAATTTTTGATTTAGATTATTTTTTTCTTATTCTAATATAAATACTTTTATTTTTATAGGTCAAAATTAATTTAATAATTTTAATTAATAATTAGTCTGGACCGAATTTAGAGTGCCAATCCTCCTGACTACATATCAGCCCATTTTTCTTCATTGTAGGGGCTTAGGGCTCCCTTCAGAATTATGGTGCTTGAAACTTAATCCACCATGCTGCTCCAGTGTTGGTTGGTGGATTTTAACAACTGTTAGCCAGTAAGGTTGTTAGTATTGACGTGTATACGAATTTTGAATTCAACTTGGTCCTCAGTATCTGCGTTTAAATTCTCAAGTTGTAACGTCACAACACTAATTACTCGAAACGGTAAACAACATCATCGTACAGAAAGAAATACACTTGGAAAAATATCTTACTAATATTTACATTTATCGAATCGATTGGCTGTGGCCACATGTGGATGCGACCATATTTCGAGTACGTCACAAATAAATACTTTTGGTGAGCTCATTCTCTATAAAAGCCAAAAAGAACGACTTATGAAGCTGAAGAATTTTTTTCATTAGTCTCTATGAATACGTGAACTCACTACAGAACCTTTGCATATGATTGACATAGTCTCGTTGCTCGTTGGCAAAGAACGTGATAATTGGATTTCGTACCACTGACAAATTAATTACAAGCCGTTCGGTTGTAATAACCGTCTAGTATGTTAAAGCGTTCGTCTACTTCTTGGTTGTTTTTTTTTTTGTTACGGTATTCGTCTTAAAAATACATCCGCCTTATTTAACATTTAGTGTACATAATTTGTAATTAATAGTTCAGAAAATTCCTCTTTATGTCTCTGGGGCTATCTATCTATTTTAGGCTTGACAGCCTCCGCTTCCCTTCTTTTATGGTATGTCGTCGAACTTTGACGGTCCTTGTATAGACTTTTACTATTTAAAAAATAAAAACTTTCGACAAACAGTCTACCACCCACGACTAGGAAAGGCCCCTCTCACCAGTTCGGCTCGGGATCGTTGTAATTAATTAGTTTGGCGCTGTAATAAGTTCCATGCAACGGTATCGGCCGTGGGTGCAGTAATCTTCGACCCACGTTTCAAAGCTGAAACAAAATAGGTAGCGTCTATAGTAGTGAGTCCCACAGTCGTTTGCTTAAAAGCCGAGGTTATCCGAACGCTCATTGTGTAAAAAATATATTTAAACAAAGACGAGGTTAACAACTATAATTATATTTCATTGCTGAATAATCATGTGGAATGCGATGTACGAGGCGTGTTCAACAAAAAGCGAGATTTTGGTAAAAAAAAAATACTGGCAGGCAAAACCTAGAAACTTGTTGTAATAATAATTTAAAAAGTTTTTTATATTATGTTGCTTTTTAAAATTAGTAATCTTTTGTTTCCTGCCCGTCGGAGCGTGTTCTCGAAATTGGAGAAAATTTAATGTCACGCGGCAATTAAATATCTCTGTAAATTTTTTTTTACTATGATCCAGTTTTTATTGAATACCCTTCGTATTTATGGAGAATAGACATAATTTTGTTGATAGGGAGGGATGTGGATGTTGCACTGCGATCTTTTGAAATCTGTTAAGTTACCTTTAATGATCCGAACTGCGATCTTGAAGTACATCTTCAATAAAGTACACACTAGTGATTACGAAATCACAGAATTCACACTTAATCCAGCTAGTACTTGACGTTCCCAACGGATATACTTTATTGGCTCCTCCTCATTACCACATAAACTGCATCTCGATGAACTTGTCGGTCTTATGTGCTGCAAAAGAATTAACAAACTGAACTAGTAATTCTTTTCACTCGCGTCATTTTTAAGCATTTCGACTCACAATAGCAGCACTTGAAGAGACTCTTAAAAAGGCAGCCATACACAGCACACCCGCCGCTCGAACGAGACTGATTAAAGCACTATTTAAAATTAGTGTAAATTAGACTAAATGTCACGACGAAAAACCTTTTTACATATAATTTTTTTACAAGATAAGTGTGACTTGATATACACTCGGTATATTCATTAAATCCAAAGCAAATTATTTTGGAATGATGATAACAGTTTAGTCATCCGTTAGACGAAACGCTCCTAACGTTACTTCACCTTGTGTGTGTTCATATAATTCGTTGTGAGTACGTTCAGCCAACTAAAAGGCGCACAGTCCAACACCGAACGATTGTGACATCATAGAAGGCTGCGCGTGAGTCGATTAGCCGAGATCGTGTCTTGAGTGCCGCTGCTATTAACACCCAGCTTTATATTCATCCGCCACTACGTATTTACTGTTTTGACAGTTCATAAACCAAAGAAGAAAAACAAGTGGGTAATTTAAAGGTATTTTTCGTTTGTGATTTGTCTTCCCTGTCGCTATATTACTGATGAAAAGTATCTGTAGTTTTTGCTTGACTATAGTTTTAACGATCCAATGCTAGGCAATTACAATATTTCGAAAAAGACTGCAGTTTGTCAGCATGTAAATATATTTTTTGTCGTTTCTGTGTTACGTGTTGTAGTAAGGTTTGTTTAAACTGTTAATGTGAATACAACTCATTAACCCGTTTAATTTACTTAATCATTGTTAAATAACAGCGTTGCATTTACATAAGCGTTGTTACTTTACAAACAAACGCCTTTCCGTCCAATTTTCCTTAAAAAATTGTAGTTAACATAAATTCGAATATATTAATATACGTTTCAAATATCAAAGAGATATTTTGTGTGTGTTGTATCCATGTTGTATCGCATTCAAGTTGTAATCGAGTCGGTTCAACGAACTGTATCGTTTATTAAGCTCGCTGGTGTATACTAATGGCGACTCAGCCGCAGCCTTGAATACGTGAACGCATGAAGCAAGCAGTTTGTCACACGACAAAACTAATCAATCGATCCTTATTTATCGATTCGAGAATATGTTGGCAACTGTAATTTATTTTATTAAAAGTCCTTCGTTCGCCTTTCAATTGCTTGAATTGCCTATGAGACGTAGCCATTATCAAAACATAATCACCACGCGCTAATGTCACGTTACTTATCTAGAATCAATATTACTAAAATCGTTCGTGACTTAACGTCATACCCATTCGCGTTATGATTAATAACATTCGCGTTACGCTAGTCAGCATGGCTTATACGTATTTGCAGGCATCCGATTTGTAGTGCGCATTGTGTTTGAGTTGAGAGTGCTAAATGTTCTTCGCCAATTAGTTCTTGCATCTTCTTCTGTCGAGGAATTTGTGTTTAATTATCACCCCACATGGCTTTCATTTTAAAGGGTAAGAGTTCAATAGCAAATACTACAGATATACACTTTATGGGAAAAGGAAATAAAAAAAAAGGCACCCTCATAGGATCACTTCCTTGTCCATCTATCTGTCAAAACCCTTTTTCTCTGGAACGCGTGGACGTATCAAGTTGAAATTCAAATATTTAGATCTAGGTCTCTTGGAGCTGAAAAAAAAATAAGCTTCTAAGTCAACGCAACAAAAAAATCTAGCCATTTATGCCACATATTCTGTCACTAGAAAATAAATCTAAATCTAAATTTATAGAGCACTAGCGATCCGGTCCGGCTTCGAACGGGTAGTAGAGCATATTATATGCCGTAGTGTTTTTTCTGTCGTAGTGTCGTATCAGCTTGCTGCGTCGAACATGTGGATTAGATTTCATTAGATTTAAATGTAAAGTAAGTTCATCCTACTTGGAGTATTTTGAATGTATTTTATTTCCAATGCTGTAAATATTTAAGAAAGTAAAGAATATATACATAAAAAGAAATCAAATTATTTATTTGTATACAACATTGATAACTTCTGCCGTTTCGCGTCGGTATCGGGCCGCCCGGTCGCTCGTCGCGTGATAGTTTTTATTTCGCGATAAGGCCTAGGATATTAACTTAAATTGTATAGTGTAAAGGGCAATCATAATGTGCTTGAAATGCTAAAAGTAAAAAACGTATTTACTTTCATAAGGATTAATACTGTATCCGTATAAATTGCTTTCCAATTACCTCATGATATGACACCATTCTTTTAAACATAAAAATAGATATAGTAAGCTATCCATAAAAGATAGACATATGCCATAGCGGACTATTCTTTAGTCCTATAAAAGAGAAACAATTCCTCCATACATTGTTTGGTTATATCTCAAAGGGATTAGGTAGCGTTTTCGATGAAAGCTCCCAGTCGGTTTGATTTTCTTCGACGTCTTCATAATATCGTCATATTTCAACTTATTTTGACAAAACTTCAATCATTTATACACATAAACCTTCTCCTTGGTCACTCCATCCATTGGTGTCAAACATATGAAAATCCGTTCGGTAGTTTTTGAGTTTAACGCATTCAGACAGACAGACGCTGCAGGGTCTTTATTATTTTATAATAATGTTGTGATATACTTCTCGCTGACCAATAATCATAAAATTTGGCTAGAAGGAAGGTAAATAAAAAAATACGAAAATCGTCAATTTGTAGTTATATAAAGTTAGGTATTAATTTTGTTGTAGATTACAAAAAAATTGCAATATGGTTACATTTTTGTATGCATCTGTTTTCTTCTGTTTACCTAACCGTAATATATAAAGAGCGATTCCCTATTTTAATAATTTCAACATTAATTTTGTTTTTAATTCAGTACTTGCAACTGATAGAAATATTGATGGTCGTATAGAAGTGACTTTCCTAAATAACGTATGGTGTCCGGTATTTCTGAGTAATACGAATATGATTATAAAGGATTGTTCACACACCAGAATAGTGAGGTGGAACAGCGTGTGCCGTCGTTCGGCCGCGGCCTCCGTAGCGCTTTCCGCATGCGTGCGTACGCGCACAAATAGATATTCACAGAGACCCAACTAAAAACACTGAGGTATAATCAGTGACTAAAACACCGTTTGTGTTAATTGATATGGAGTGAAGGGAACGTCATTCGTCCGGCTACGGTACTTGCTCGTTGTAAATCGTTTCTAATTGACTGCAGCGAGTAATTACAGCGACCACTCTTCTAAATGCAGACTTACGCAATGTGAAATTTTCTTCTCGTCATCTGTTAGGAAATATGGCAACAAAGACGCGTGCCTAATTTACTCGCTGGTGTGTACTTTTAATTTAGAGAGTAAACGTGGCAGTTACGTCATAATAGCTTGTCTAGTACGTGCCACCTGTTGTCGATTGGACGGTAGACTCGAGACTCTTCAAAAATCCTTCTTTCTGCATTGTCCGAACAGTGAAAGTTCGCGACGTAACGCTTCATTGGGTCACGTCGTCGCCTCGTCTTATTTCTATGTCTTGACTAACGCAGGTGTCGGTCGTTTGCGACACTAAATTTCGCGTCCGTTGCGCCTGTTAATTTCGCTCGCCTGTAAAGATTAGACTGAGGCGTGACATCGCTGGCACCCGCGAACGGTCCTCTCCGATACGCGTCGACTGCCGATTGTGACCGTCCGATCGAATTTAATTACATAGGAATTAGTTGAGCTTCCACGTTCTGTTTACTACACTTAGACATAAGAATTCATATTTATTTATCACGATGTAGCTTTCATGTGGGATTACTTTGATATCGATGCTAAAGAAGCGACTAACAAGTAAACAAAAAAATATTGGAAAATAATAAAAAGACACGATTTTTCATCGAAATAATGCCGTCGTTGTAGAACACATTAATGTAGGTCAAACGAGGTCAGTGACCGCGTAGACCCACTTCATCGCGTTAACTCGCCGTACAAAGACAATATTAACCTTAAATAGTCGTGGTCTTACAGAAAAATCGTCTAGGTTTTTTCTCAAATTATTTTCAGTTTATTTTTTTTATATACTCAGTCAACACTTTAACATCAGTACCGATATAATCTCACACAAAAGATAGGTACAGCGTGAATAATATTTTACCTACACGTCGTGATGTAAAATATTTTGCGTTTTCGATTCATCTTATCAAAATTATCTAAACGACCGAATGTTGTTTACGAGATAGTTCGCTTTCGGCTTTGTGCATTTAAACTCAATACAGTTCACACTCTCACATCGTGTGAACTGCTAAGTGGCAGTGGAAATGTACGGGGGATGATGATAAACAACACAGTAAGGACAATATAGTATCGTACGAAGAAGTATAATTATAGCGTCGATTTACACGTGTCTATTAGCATTTATTAAGGGTATATTTGAAACATATAATGGTTGATTTAACCAACTGGTTAAGTAACAATAGTTTGTAACTATAAAATCAAATAATAAAAGGTTTAATTTAAATAATAAAAGTTTAATGGTTTTAACTTTAAAAATGACAAAGTCTCATGCAAACTTGTATCTCCTATAGTAGAATTATGAAAAATCATTTCTTATGGATGCTTCCGTCACAAAAACCCAATATCCGTGAAATTCGTTTCAGCGTTTCCGGTTCGGCTTTGATGAATAAGTGAGCGAGTGAGAATAGTATCCAGATAGTGACTAAACGAAACATTATCACTAATTCGTAGTGGCTCGGCTGCGATAAAGACTGAAGGCGGAAACGAGTGTAGTTGAAGTAAATGGAACTCTTAGTCACAAAAATGACCTGAATGTTGTAAGCAGTAAAACAGTTGCTATGAAAAGTTTGTGTGTAACAGGCCATTAGCTCGTAAGTATTTAAAGATAAAACTACTATCGCATATCACAACCTCTATACTTATCATTCGACACCTAAATAAATATTGTACTCAGAAAACAGAAATAGATGTAGAGAATGCATATAAAATCTGAGTAGTAATTACTTAACAATGCTAGTGAGGGATTTAGTTTTTAATTATTTAAATAACCGTACAAAATGGCCATAGAATGTTAGAAATTAATTTATTCCTGAATCCTTTCATAAGCTCTAGCACATGAACGACGTATTTTGGTGTTTTAACAAAAGTATGTATTATAACTGGTTTAAAATAGCTTTTAACCAGTTTTTTTTTGTAGAGCAATAGCCATTGGCCGCGTTTTTGTTCGTACATGGTCACATTTAATGTGTTTCATTATTTTTTTTTTGCTAGATCACGCGAGGCTCTGACGAAACTAGAAACGTCGAGCCTCTGCTCCGTCATTTCATGTAATAGTCGTTATTAGTTATAATACGTCTTTGCGACAGTCGCGTGCTTTGTTTCGGCAAATTGTTATCACCTATATACATATATTCAAACTCAAAGCACTGAATATATAAACGACATAATTACCTGTTCGGTTTGTTGTTCTCTTTTCCTTACATTATCGAATTTATGCTATCGCAGTAGAAATTATAGAAGTAGCTTTGAAATAAATTATAATGAAATCAGAATAATTTTAAACACATTATGTAAATTACGATTCGAATTGTTTTAAATGAACATACTAATGCGGCGTTTGGCCGTACGTTCGTCGTAGATGTGTTTTTTATTTTCTTTAAGATTGAGATCCTGGGAAGCGAACTTTTAATCAAATACATATCGTATTTCTATAACCAAGAAACTCCTAAAAAAAATATTTCTAAACAGTTTTTTTTTTTTGTTTCAGGTGAGTAACCTGTCCCACATACTTCTAATGAAGTCGAATGCATGTTTCAGTCACGATCTAAAACTTTTGGGTGTTAAAGGTGAGCAGACTAAATTATTATTTACGTGCGAGTTACATTACTGCGAAAAAAAAACCGACCTCAAAACATTGCCTGTACCTAAATACAAAGTTAACTAAAACCGTCTTCAACTTTTTTGATGTTTTCTCCTGTTAAAGATGGAAGGTCTTCCCGCTCTGTAGGTACTCGTTTTGGCAAATTGTGCTTACACGTTCAAACTCCGCACATCAAAACCTACTGTAATATTAGGTATATGAAGGATTGTCACAAAAGGTGACATAAGTCTTAATAAATATTTTTTTCAGTATTTCATTCATATTTAACTACGGCCTAAATTTCTGTTATTTCTGTTATTTCTGTTTCTCAAGATAAGGAATAATGTCATATAAATCATTCAAAAAAATATGAATAAATCTTTGTTTCTTATTTTATTCTTGATAGTTTTTGATCACTCCTCGACAGATACCAAGAAACATTATGTTATTTCCTAACAAGCTCGTGTTATTCTAATAACATGATAACATAACCATTGCATTCGACAGAAGAGCCATTGAAATGTTATTACTTATGCAATTCGTGACTTGACTTTAGACATGTGCGCCGTTTTACTTTTTATCGGCGGCGGCGCGCCGTCTAAATTAATACGGCGGCGGCGCGACGCCGGCGGCGTGAATTTTTTTGGTTTGTACTTATGCCTTTATTATTCCCAAAAGTTTAAATAAATGAATAGAAACCAATTCTGGTACAAATGTTCAAACATAAACCATAAACCATAAAAAATTTGGCTACCTTTTACTTACATAGAGCGAAAGGGCGGGGCATGGGACATGTGGGCGGGGCGCGGGCACCTGCACTGGTGCCCTCGTGAAGGGTGACTAGTATATTGGTATTTTCGGGAAAGGTTTACGTAGTCTTAACTGAATATTTTCCTATTGAAAGATACTAAAAAGGAACAAGACGGCCAACGGATTTTTATCAAAGGTTATTATATTAAAATTTGGCTGGTAATTAAAACCTCATCCTGTATTATCACTTTTACAGATTTTATAGGTAATTGTCGTGAACAAAGATAATCTTGGCAGATAAAACCATGCCTGCTATTGCTGCTCTCACTTGATGTGCTCGTAACTGGAATGCACAAGATTGATCTTGCTAACGCAGCAAGCCAAGGAAGAGTTGCCTTATCCGGCCAATATTTTAATATGTCCTCATCAATGATCTTCCATTTTTAACAGGATGGGAAGTGACCTTTTTAAAGGCGAAACAAAACCGTCCGTATTGTGCCGTAATGTAGCGTATTACAGTTTGTTACCTTATATATACCTTTTGTTACATGAATCAAGAAAATTGTGCTCTATTCGTAACAGTTATGACATATATTCGCATTATGAAATTCTAATATAAAACCTTTTAGAATTCAATTCTTCGGACGGAATTATTTTTGTTTCATGAAGCATGAAAATTGAGCTCTATTCATAACGCTTATGACATATATTCGTTGAGAAGAATTCTAACATAAGACGTTTAAGAATAGACTTCTTCGGACCAGCCGCACCGCGTCGATCGGGTCGGGTCAGTCCCTACGAATACTTATTACGGATCGGACGTGTCACACTGTTTATGAGAATGGAAAGAGAATTAAATTGTGATAATGTTCACATCAAATTAAAAAGCAATTGAATAACCTTCCGCAGGCATAAACTAATGTTAAATTTTAATGTTTACTTATCGAAAATACAACATTCAGCTCTTTTTGCGTCTTTCACGAGTAGTTTTACAAATTTTCACGACACAAGTCGACATTGCGCACGTTTATTCGGCGCTAAGCCATTAAATTGACTAAAAGCCGGTTGGAGGACTTATTGCGTTTTGGATCACTTTCTGCGCGGACACTTTAGAACGCGGACACCCCATCTAGTTAAATTGGTACACCGATGGTCCCCATCTAATAGATCATGAGGGTTGGCTGCAGCAAAATACTTCCAGCATTCTGGTTCTACTGGATCTTTTAAGCCCTGACAACCCGCGCGGGGATATTTTTTATATAGTTTAAATAAAAGGAATTTGTGAGATTTGGAACTTTTAGAGTGTAATTTTGCTGACACATCTTGATCTTCCGCTTCAGTTGAACGCTCCAAAAGTTATGGTGTCATTTTCGGTCTAGGCGTTGGATAAACATACGTTACAGAAAACATGTTTTTCCAGAATATTCTTTGCTATAGCATAGCTAAACATACCAAACGAGGTAGCGCGCGGTGTGTTTAGCGCAAAAAACGAAACACGTCCTACAGACTCCTACAACGAGGCCTGATCGCGCGTGACTGACTAGTCTGCTTCGCGTTCGCGTCTCGTTGTGTCGTTGAGACGTTGCGTTGTACAACGGTCAACGTGTTTCGTTGTGCTGAACGTATCGTTTTATTGGTAAGACTGCGGGATAGCGTGGCGCTATTTAATAGCACCAAGAGACAACCAATTTAATATGCTAAAACCGTTTGGCTTAAATAACGCGTTTAAAATAATGCTGTTTGTTATATTATCCACCACTGATTGTTTATGTATGGGATTATCCGATTTTCGTGCGCAGTAGTGTTGTTACACAAAATAGGGTTGTGACACAATGTTCAATAACAGGCATTTATTATTTATTCGTGTTCATTATTATTTACAGAAACAGAAATATGATTAGCGTAGTTTAAATTTTAATGAAATCTACCCGTAATATTTTGATTGAACATTGTAGTCAAATTTGTCTCAAGCGTACTGAAAATGTAAAAATTTCCTGGTTGGACTCTGCCGGCGCGCCGTGGTAAAATGACGGCGGCGGCGGCGTTATGTGATTGCCGGCGGCGGCGGCGCGCCGGCGCGGCGCACATGTCTACTAACTTTAACAAGATTGTGAGTGACGTGACCCTTGTATGTTCCAAGGGCTTAAAAGTATGTATGTGACCTAAGAACATGTACAAGAATAAGCTTTCAAATTGTATAAGGTTATATAGCAAAGCAATAATCTTTAGCATTTCGAATACTTATATATAGTTTACGAGACTGTGTCAATACAATAAATTATTTACTTAAACCTCTCTTTTAAGGCGATTTTACATACGTAACTTTTAACGTAACTGTAGTTACGATCTTTTCAAAACTTTATTATGTTTCTTATACAAAAGAGGTAATATTTCTTATAGGAAAAAAAAATCATTTCTCTGATTAAATGTGAAACCTATTTCGTCAGAGTAAATTGTTCACGTGTGCCTATTAGTCTTGAAGAAATAACATTTTCTCTAGTGAAGAAATTACGTTTTACGTTTTATATGAAAGAGAAATATCTTGAATAAAGTAAGCTCATTTGGCTGAAGTAATTATTTTTCTTTGTGTACCAATACGAAGGATTCAGGTTCAAATTGTAATGTATTCTACTTGATCAGATTCTAAAAAAAAATAACATGTAAATAAGTACAACGATTAGATACTAGTACGGATAGGGTTGCCAACCATACTGTTAAAAACAGTATTATACTTGTTCTTAGCCTTTAATACTGTTTACTGTTCCCTAAAAATAAAGTATCCAAAATACTGTTTTTACAACACAATCAAAAATACTAGTGTCCAAAGCCCAAAGATATTAATATATTATTAATATTTAATTAATACATGTAATAACATTTCAATTAATAATAATAATAATTTAATATTAGTCCAAAGATATTAATTAGAAATCCCGCGGTGACAAACTTAAATCCAGGCATCACTTAGACCTAAATAAACGAACGTAAATAAACAATACTATGCTTGTTTTGAAATTATATTATGGTTAATCCAAAGGTTTTACTGAAATTAAATTTCATTTTTCAATTATGAGTCAAATTCTGCAATTTGCACACACCACACGACTCGCGATTCATTGAAATATTAGGAAATAATAACGAGAACGAAAGAAATCAATTAAAATAAAATAACAAAATAAGGTGTAAATGGTGTCTGTATTTATCTGGTATTTTCATTGTTACTACGCAATTTCTAAATATTTTAATATAAAACCTTATGCATTAATATTGTATCAAAATAATCTTTCGACTGGTCGAACGTTTTTTTTTAATGACATTTCAATTTTAAGATAATTCTGCAATTTGCACACAGCATTTCTCGCGACGGCTGGTGTCACTTTAAAATTTGAAAACATTTTCGTAATAGATAATTTAATCGAATTTAAGTTTAGAATTCAAGATTTCTAGACTACATGGAGATACATGATTCGTTAACCTCACTAAACTGCCTGATCATTGTCATATGACTGTTTTAGTACCACCGGTAAATTATTTGTAGATAAGATACGCTAAGTGGTGCTAGTGCGACAGCCGTTAGTTTACGGTGTAACACCCCGGCCCAAGAGAGAGGTTTGACCGCCTTATATGGCACGGCACTAACTAACCCACTCGGACTTCCTTTCGTAGAAAAATCTACGCGACTAGGTGAAATGGCCTGTTTATTTATGATAAACGGCCATTTTCTATATTACTTATTTGGTTCTTTCTATTAATATTCGTTCAGTTCTTTTCTGTACTAATTAATATTTTAATGTATGCAAAGCCTTTGATATGCTTTTTATATTGTGTAGGTGAGTATTTCTATTGCTTGGATGTTCACGTGGCCGATTCGTAGGTTAAACTGTAACACCCGCATGCCCTCTTCCAACACGAAATTTGATTCGGTCAGATCCACAGTTTAAACTGAGATTAAACACCGAAATGAAACCTCTGTGAACTAAACCATACACTGATGTTTCGTTCATTTATGTAAATATTGGTTGAAAGTTTATTCTACATTGTAAGGGTTCTATTCTCAGATATTGTAGGTAATTACTTTTTAAATGTTGTTTATGTAAAAGTCGCCAGTTCCATCAACCTTTAACGCAGCTTATAGGTATCACAAAAATAAGCGACACTTGCTGTTTCTATGTAGATCACGTATTACACTTACATTAGTTTTCGCTGTCAATTCGATTGCTATTCGTACGGTTCAAAAGGCATTTGGTCCGCTAATACGCGCGGTCCTTGTCCCCATTCTTACTAATTCAGCTACACTCCCAATAACTTGAACTGCGTAATAACACTTATTACTGCCGCTGCTGCCGTGTCGATTGCATTCTGCGTCGACGCGAATTAAAGTGTTTTGCATTTCGTTTGTAGATAATCACTCTGTTGTGATATGATAAAAAGTTGCTATCAATTTATAATAAATGCTGATAAACTGTTATAGAATAAAAACTGAGTGCGTTTAGACTCACGGATTACGTAATAGGCTGTACGTGTTTGTGCATTTAATCGAGCCATTTGAAATTTTCTTTGTGCCACTTTTACTAAGTTTGATTTATTCATTATTTACATTATTATTTTAGGCAGCTTGATTTATGTCGGACATAGCTAACTGGCGCATAGACTTAATTGCGTGTGAAGTACTTGAATTCGATTTTCCAGCTGGCTTTCCAGCATGTCTAAACTGCTTTACGGTGAAAGACGTAGATGAAGTACTGTTATACTATGTTACTCCTTTTTCTCCGTCTACTTTTTTTCCCTGCTTTATGCTGGAAGACTTGGACGTCAATCATCTGGGTTTGAGTCTCGTTACGCGACACCAAGATCCTCTGTGCTGGTTCTCCTTCTCTATATGGGATTTATTCAAATAACGAATCACAGTTCCAAGCCAGATGGACGTGATCCGACTGTTTTCTTTTCGAGGAGCGCTACTTGAAGGTGTGGTCTGAGTTTCAGCGCATCACATAGCAAACCACATGAGCCAGCTTTCTATAATGTTCCTATGTTTATGCTCATGCATGAAAGTGTAACTCAAATTACAATCAGTAAACAGGTAGCAACTCAACGAACTCTTTTTGAATAGAAACTACAAAACGGCTCAAAAGTAGTAGTTATGATCGATTAATGTCTCTCATGTCGTTTTCTTTCACCCGCATTGTTCTGCTTTAGAACAATCAGTCGTCCCGGCCACTATGTTTACAATACACGCGCCCGCGCCGGCCGTCTATGGGCACGTAACCGGCTTGATGGATGGCAGTCTCTGGCCTTTGCACCTTGGACTATTGTTTAAGTTACGGTTACGTCGTTCCAGGTAATGAATATCGTGCCATCATATTCTCGTTAACGGCGAATTAGCGTTTGGCAATATTATTAAGTTATTATACGTTAAAAAGTAGAAATTATATTTAACTGAAGCTACATTTTGTCGCAATCGACCATTCCCAATTTTTTTAAGTAAAGTCCATTATATTTTATTTCGAAAGAATAGGGGATTTTAAGAAACTAATTTGAAAATTTCTTGTTGTTGTTGTTTTAGATCGGTATTTATGTAGATATATTGAAAAAAATTGTGGCGTGACGTCATCGCGTGGAATTATAAGTTTAGCCTTTGCCGTTGCATATTTATATAAAACAAGGACACTATTACTATTGACAGCTCTTAAACTGTAAAATTAACAATTCCGAGACTGACTGTAGAATATAACGGACTTAAGTTCAATTTCATCATCATCATCATCAGCCCGTGTCTCTCCACTGTAGGATATAGGCCTCTCCCAAGGCTCGCCACCACACACGGTCCTCCGCCTTCCGCGTCCAATTACCCCCGGTATGGTGGTTTAGGTTATTTCAATTTGGAAATGGTCAATTCATGACTCATAATAATTTTTATTTCAATTTGGGAATGGTCAATTCATGACTCATAATAACTTTTATTTCAATTTGGGAATGGTCAATTCATGACTCATGATAACTTTAGTTCAATTTGGGAATGGTCAATTCATGACTCATAATGAAACAATTAAAAGAGCGAAGCCAGGACAGTGTAGCTACATTCAAAATCCAGCATCGACATGGCTCTAATTTGTTATGTTCATTTAGGCGCGAAAACAAATCAAAGCATCGCTATTGATTTTTTTTGTTTAAATCGCTAGGCCGCGTTGCGACATAATGTAGCATCAGCCTTAAGGTGTTAAGTTCGTGATCGTGGGTGCTATAAGTTGAAGTAAAATTTAATAGATCAATTTTATAATTATTACACTATTATTACCGGCCGTCCGGCCCGCGTGAAGTACACGTTTGTATCTTTGCGTTTCCACTCGCACATTTTCTATTTTTCCAAACTAATAACATATTTTTCCACTGTGAGAGTGGCTGTGCAAAAAATCTGATCGTTTCGTTGGCGCCCCTAAGATATGAGGAAAGGATAAACAACCACACTTTCGCATTTTTAATATTAGTAGGAAAAGTTATGTTAAGCACCCATTGCTGAAATGTTATATTTGTCACACGCTAAAAAATTTATTTGTTTAAATTTTTTGCCCGACTCGGTAGAAAATTTTACCTAAAAAAGAACTGGCGGACTTGGTTTGCTGAATCACTTTTATTACCGCCTCGTTCTCTTGATAGATTTATGCAATTTCAACTAAAGATACAAAACAATTGAGATTTCGATAGAGTTATTTAGTCTACCGTTAAACGAGTTACCAATTCTATGGCAAACGACTATTGTTAACATTACAACGTTCAACAAGTCGCATCCGTTTCTTTCATTTATAAAGATTTATAGGTACATAAATTATTTATCGCCGTTATTTATTAAATTTAAATAGTATGTTAATGGCATACACTGCTGCCGTTATGAGCTACGTTAGTTATCGTCTATAGACGTTTATCGTTCGAGTTTAATATTGTGAGTGTCTCGATTAGGGGTTAGCCTATCTGAATTCCCCACATAAATGAATCTAGAGTTTAAAATTGTTTTTTTTTTAAGTACGTATTCTTTTATTTCAAATAGTTACTATACTATTATTACTATTAATATTAAATCGATTCTGCTATACTAAATAAAAATGCCTATAATATGACGATCGTGTGCACAGCGATAACTGCGATCGTGAGCGAATCGATAGATCGTTAACACGAGTTGCGTGTACTTAGGTCGGGTTCGGACTGTCCTTTTCAAAACTCAAAATGTTTGGATATATCGTACCCGTATGGACGTTGCGGTATCTCAAAAAAGCTGCACATTCTTTGTAGAAATACAAAACGGTGTAGTTATAGTTTGCATCCTCTTCTATGTAATATTGCCAAATTGCCAAGTGTTTCATTTTTGCCGATTACTATTCTCTTGAACGTCTTAAACCCTTAAATATTTTTCAAATTCAAATTCAAAAAGTTTTATTCAATATAAGTAGATGAGATACGCTGCTTCTGGACCACTTTCTCTGGGGCGAAAGTAGATGAGATACGCTGCTTCTGGACCACTTTCTCTGGGGCGAAAGTAGATGAGATACGCTGCTTCTAGACCACTTTTTCTGGGGTGAAAGACCTGAGTTCTACACCACGGCTTACAGACGATTTTTTAAAAAAGGTCGGCAAACATCGGATTCTAGGTAGTAGATGAGATACGCTGCTTCTGGACCACTTTCTCTGGGGCGAAAGTAGATGAGATACGCTGCTTCTGGACCACTTTCTCTGGGGCGAAAGTAGATGAGATACGCTGCTTCTGGACCACTTTCTCTGGGGTGAAAGACCTGAGTTCTACACCACGGCTTACAGACGATTTTTTAAAAAAGGTCGGCAAACAGTCGGATTCTAGGTAGTAGATGAGATACGCTGCTTCTGGACCACTTTCTCTGGGGCGAAAGTAGATGAGATACGCTGCTTAAAACTTCATTATAAAATCTACTTAAAGAAATTAAAAACTTTCTTCGATAAAATTCTAACATCTATTTAAAGAAATTAAATTGCAGATAATAAGTTTTTTTTCTAATTAACTAAATAGTGACAGTTATGACTTAAAACGTACTTCATATCATAAGTCATCGATAAATTTATTAGCGATTCTGTTAAAAAATCTTACGCTCGAAAAATTGTTGCAAATTTCTCACAGGTGATTTGATTTGCGTTCCCACGCCATTGTTATAAGATTTTTGTTATATTATTGAACGGATACACATATTTCTTTAAAAAAAAGCTAATAGAAACACGTCCTAACTTGCCCTTTTTTTTGCGGGGTGGCGGCAGACAATAATTTATTATTAAGGCTTCCATAAGAAAAAAGCCTCATAGGTGGTTTGATTTGCGTTCCCACGCCGTTGTCATAAGATTGTCGTTATATTATTGAACGGATACACATATTTCTTTAAAAAAAAACCTAATACAAACACGTCCTAACTTGCCGTTTTTTTGCAGGGTGGCGGCAGACAATAATTTATTATTAAGGCTTCCATAAGAAAAAAGCCTCATTCGTATTCGTTTAAGCTATTAAAATGAAAGATCCATTTATATGCAGTCAACTTTTTCATGTCATGTAAAAAAACCTTAACAGGTTATAACGTGTTCCCTTCCCACGCATCGAAGTTCTGCATCTCACGATTTTTTCTTAAATGTCTATTGTTGTAGATGAATATTTGAAGCCCTCGAATTTTTTTGGAATTTATTAATGCATCAAAAATCTTTACAAACACGTCCTAACTTGCCCTTTTTGCAGGGTGGCGGCAGACAATAATTTATTATTAAGGCTTCCATAAGAAAAAAGCCTCATTCGTTTAAGCTATTAAAATGTCAGATCCATTTATATGCAGACAACCTTTTGATATTATTGTTTGAACTTAATCGTAAAAAATACATTTCACAGGTTCTAACTTGTCGCGGAGTCGCCGTCGCAGATGGCACAGGTGTGTGTCTCAAGATTTTTTTGTGTCTGTTGTAGATGGATATTTAAAGCCGTAGACTTTTCAAATCTTCATTCATATCGTTAGCAGCAGCCAGAACGAAAAGTAGTAAGCAAATATTTTTCAACTGTTAGAAGACGTGTCCAGTTTTAAGAAAATATGGAGGTCAGTAATAATTATTGTCATAACTATGTATTTAGTTTTTAAATTTTATTTAAGTTTTAAGTTTTTGTGTGATAAATTCTGTGTTTTTTTTTTCCTATAGTAAAAGTTTTTATTTTAGTCTCAATTTGTGCAATATTACTTGTTTTATTATTACAGGAGAATTTTGTTTCAGATAAAGTATTTTTTTTTTTTTAGATTACTTATATATTTTTTTCTTTTTTTACAGAAATCATTCGATGTGTGTGGCAATTACGTCAATTTTTATAATGCTGATGAAGCTGATAATGATGAAGAGTTGGACACTGATGCATTATTTTCACCCGTAGTACATCGGAAAAGAGGCGTACAATTATTTGGAAACATTGAGAAATTTTTCGACATTCCTATGAAAAAGAAGAAAAATAATAATGCAAATAAAATGACATCTACTGTGGGGCGCTTGTGCGAAAATGGTACAGCATACGTATCAGCAAATACGGAAAGTCTAGATGCCTCGCATTTAATAAAAATAGAGGTCTATGATTTAGAAAAATTGAAAAAGGTACCTAAGTCACAACACTGGAAACACGCTGAGTTACGTGTTAAGTATTATACAGATGAAGATAATCGCCATTTAAACCAAACGAAAGGATTGATATATAACATCACAAGTGAAGTGTCATCAAGTGAAGGAGCAAAAAAATTTTTCTTCCACAATAAGAATGTAGATAATTTAGAAAATAATTAAAAATTTTTTGTATTCATTGGTTTTAAAGAAATAAATTTATTTGTCTTTTTTTTGTATTACCATACTTATAAGTAATTTTCGTTTAAGATTTATTTCTTACATGGGTAAAAAAAGTTTTGATATTAAATAAATTATATGAAATAAAAGACAGTGATTTTATTTGATCTCCATGTTACTTTATTTTCCAAATACACATTCAAACATTTCTTTTACAATAAAATCATTACACAATGTATTTTCAGTAAAAATGCTAACAAAATCATACATACTTTTTTCTTTATATTTAAAATAAACATATAGTAAACAATATTTTCCACATACCGAACTAAATAGATTTTGTAGTCTTAAATTATTATAAAACCACGATTTTGCGTTTTTGTTCAGAAAATTCAAATGTAAACTCGTAGGTTTACGTCCATAAGAATCAAAATATTCACCACATCCCTTGCTATTTATATATATCGAAATCCAGTGAGACCCTGGTTTGCTATCTGGATCTAAGTTACTAATCAAAAATACAGGCTTTGATGTTGTTACTGGTAGTCTATTCGAAGCACAAACATGGAAATTTAAATATGGGTTGACCTTTGCAACATAATGTTTTATTTCATCGGTATTCATGTCTGTTCATGTCATAGGTACTTTGAGTTATAACTGACAACTCAATAAGATATTGCTTTTAACTACTATAGTCAACACTCACATTGCGATTTTTATCAATTTCAATAATATTATCAAATTCCGCATATACAATACAATTCGTAGTATTTGTGAGAGCAGTATCAAAACGTATTTCTAGTCTTACACTACCATGCTTTATGAGGTTCCAGTGAGAATTTGAATTAGCGGATAGATCTGGTGTTAAATCAAACGCCAATAAACAATAACCGTCGGCATAATTTTCTCTTGATATAGAATTACCCTCGTTATGGAAATGTATACCAGTGCCAGAAAATAATGAGTGATAAGCTAAAGCATATAAATTGCAATCGTCAGCGTTGAATGTTGGTTGCAAAGGTTTTGAAGGTATTTGTTGTCCATCAATACATAAACTAAATGAGTTTATACTGTAATGATGAAAATTGAAGGGATTTGATTCGAGATGTCCATTGAATGCTTTATTGTTAACGAACCCCACTATACACCTTTTAGGAATTTGGCCAAGAAAAATGTTGTCAAGTGTTTTCCCTTGAACACCTGCCGGGATAGTTAAAACTTTTACTTCAACACGTGTAATAGGATATTTTGCAGTAGTCGTCGACAACGCTTTTTGATGCGCAAGTAACACACTCGGATTAATGCGTGCTCTACGAATCATGAGAGTTGCGTCAGTAAACCTAACTTTGTACTTAACATCAGTATCAGAAGACATTAAGTTAAAACTTTCTCTAGATCGAATTAATTTTATGCACATTTCAACACCATTTATTAAAAATTTTTCCTGGTTGAATATATCGCCATGCAAGTGGCCAATCATTTCTACTTCTTTACTAGCTTTAATGTACTCTGTTCTTTTATAAAATCCGTTGTTAGTGCTATCAGTTTTATCCATTTTTTTAGCAGTGTCATCGTGCCACAAACTGCAAGCAAGATGTGATTCTTTTGCTGCTGGCCCATAGTTGAGTAAATTTTCAATATAAGCACGATAGGCATATGTGTTGTTTGGTGGTGATATAAGTTTTTGATTTAAATAAACGTCCAGCTGGTTGAAAAGAGAGTGCAGCCAATTATTTACAGGTGCTACATTGTTTGTTGTTGTAATAGAACTCCCATCTTGATTTATTACTTTTGCTTTTACATGTAACAGAGTATGTGACAAATCAATATAATCATCACCAGTTCCCGGGACATTAAATTCAATAGGCCCGTCATCAGTTAAGGAAGAAATGGGTTTGTAATGAATCCATTGTCCATTTTCAATACTTGTTTGTGTCGACGGAAGTGCAAATAAGTCTAATTCTGATTTTATACATTCACACGAATGACTATGTAAAAATGACATTATTCACTATGAAAAAATATCGTTATTTTTCTTTCGAGTGAGTTTCGTGACTTTACCACCCAAAATTCTGTTTTGTAATGATGACCGCTTGCGATGATTCTTAATTATATACCCAGAACCATTCAAGAGTTTATCTATTTTTTCATCCGCTTTTCTCTTCAGGTTCCCTCCCATTTCTTTTAGCCGACCTCTAATAGATTCTTTCATGGGGCGTGCATGAATCATATCTCCGAATAGACCTACCCCTGTGTTCAATAACTCTTTTCCAACTGCTTTGGCCCCCGTGGAGAGTAACGGTAAAACGGATCGCAATATACCACCCAAAAAACTTCCTATACCATGCCCACGTTGTAACGGAGCACCCTTGTAAACTATGCCAACGCCTGAACCAGCTTGCTGTGAGTAATATTGTTCGTAAGGACAAATCATTATTATTGCACACGTTTAAAGTGAAGTTTAACACACGTAGTTCCAAACTCAAATGGCACGGGTCTTCCTGTATCAGATCTTATATCTATTTCCATTGTATCAAACTCGCGACGCATAACTTTCATGTAATATGCTGGTGAAAATGTTACCATTTTATTTACACCAAACACATATTTCGATGTATCCAACGAAATAACCCGTAATAGCGAGGCCATTACATCACCGACAATTTGAGGCTCTACTATATCACAGTAAATAAACATCTGTGGTGGTAATCCCAAATGTATATTTACTGGATGTGTACCAAAGCGTTTTGTGATAACATCAATATTTGGATCGAATCCTAACTGAAGTGCAAGCTTAGGAGCGATTTCAATGTTTAAGATGTCTTCGCTTAGTTTTATCAATTCTATGGATTTCTTTAGTTCATCATAATGGAATAGAATTTTACCGCTTAACATTACATTCGAATTTAACGCGTCTATAACGTCAATCATAGAGTCATAATTACTAGGTGGAATATATGCGGTTATTTTTTCATCATAAAATCCGGTGTCTTTGCCATCAATAATAACTTTTTGTCTCTCGGTAAAACTAATATAATTTTCTAGTTCTTGAACACTATATATAGTACACGGATGCTGAAATTCCACAATTGCTACATTCCACTCTCCTTCCAATTTAATCGACTTTGGTAATTTAGTAATAAAATTTGCAGTTGTATTATTTGAAAAGTATTGCATTGAACTGTTACTTAATAACGTCAAATAAAAATCATCTTTCATGTTTCTTGTAAACTTGAAAATAGTATCCAACTATTAAATTTATCTGGATATCCTTTCCACTTGACGAGCACTTCCTTTCTGTTTCCTTTATAACGAGTACGTAGTATTTTATCTATTTTATGAGCCAAGAATGGATTATATATTACTTTTTGTAGTTCTTTACCATAAAAAGTACCTGTGATTACCTCGTTTTTTAAATCTTTTAATGTGTATACAGTCCATGGACTTCTATTAATTATTGAAGTTATTATGAAAATTTCATCGCTCCAGTTTGTCTCATATCCCTTTTGAAAAATATGTTTGTACTTTGTTATTCTAACGTAGTCACCGACATTAAATTTTGATGATTCATTTTCAGGTTTCTTTTTTCTATCATATAAGTTGCGCCAAACAGTCATGATATTTGTAGAGTTAACATCGCATGGACGCATTTTTATGCTTGAGTGAATACTGTGATTGTATGAAAACAATAAATCTTGCAATATGTCAACATAACGGTAAGTATTTTTGTGAGTAAAATAACGCCACATTTTTGTTTTTAATGTTCTTTGAAATCTTTCTACAATACTAGCTTTGATATCCGGGTTATTAGTTGTGTAATAGTTAATGTTTTTGTATAAAAAAAATTTTTTTACGTCATCAGAAACAAATTCAGTACCTTTGTCTGATTGTATATGTTTTGGAGTTGCATTAGCTTCAGAAAATATGCTTTGAAAACACTTTTTAATAGTTTTAGAATTTTTCTTTTCTAAGACTCTTGCATACGCATATTTACTAAAAACATCAATAACACACAAAATGTATTTGTAACCATCATTATATTCTTTATAAGTACGCATATCAGATAAATCTGCTTGCCACAGTTCATTAAAATTGGATAAAATATATTTATTTCTAGAAAATTTTCTTTGAACCGGTTTATGCAAAGTATACGTTTCTTGAGCTTGCAACCAGTTTTTAACCTCTTCTTTTTTCATTTTACCTTTCATCGCTTTAGTCAACTTGTCAATGCTACTATAACCGGCAGGATTGGAAACGTCATAATATATGTTATCAATCTCTAGTAAGGGCTCCATTTTTCCCAGTCAATTTTTTTTGCTTTTTGTTTTCCAAAAGATTTTTCTGATGGTGGAGTACTTAATTCTTCTTCTGATGGTGGAGAATTGGTAGTTTTGGGCTTCACAATTACTGGGTTTTCAAAAGATCCACTCTTAGTATCATTAATATATAATCTATTTATATATTCAAATGTTCTTGGATTTCCAATCAAAACCAACGGAGTTTGTATTTTTTTCAATGTATCAGCAAATTGTTGCCAAGCGGCTGGTTCAGCTTTCTTAACAGATCTCAATGTATCCAAAATAAGATCTACTATATTACTTCCAGGTACGCTTTTACCATTTAATATAAGTGTTCCATTTTCACTCCAAGTGACTTTATCCTCGTTTTCCAGTAGTTTATTTACCAGTAATTCACCCTTATTTCTATATGTTTTCGGTATCAATCTTAAAACATTAGCTGGAGAATAGAAGTCTTTAATTGGTAATTCTTTGTGTGATTTTCCACCTTCTTCAATTATCGAGGGCAATTCAGGAACTGACTCAGTATGCTCCTGTTTTATGTATTTATTATCCCCAGAAGAGTAATTATTGTTATTATTCGTGTTTTTTTTGAGTTGGTGTGTAATTATTGGTAACTTGATGGGTTGTCGTTCTTGGTTAGTAAAATGTAAGTATCTCTGTAAAGTTTGAAGGTATAATATCCATTTTTCCCTGTCATCTTTTTTTGTTTTTAATATTGCATTCATTTCATCATCTAGTTTGGATACGTTATCAAAAGAATGATTATCATTTTGCAACCTTTTTATGGTTTCCGGCTCAACCAAAATCATTTTTTTAGCATGATCCATGGTTATCAGTGAACTAATTAATTAACGAACCTAAAACGCTGCTTAATACTGCTCCCAAAATAACTGGTAAGAAAGCGCCTCCTTTTTGTATAATAATCTTTTTTCTATCTTTACTCTTTTTCCCTTTTGAAACCAATTTTCTCAAAACGTTTTTATACTTGTGTAATTTATTGTATTCTTCTTTTTTAAGCGTTAACTTGCCATTCAAAACGTTATAAATGCATTCACAAATACAGTTTATTATTTCACTGTTGCTTTCTTTTAATAATGCGGTCCTGTATTTTGGTTCTAATTTGTGTAGTGCTCTTAGTAACTCTTTATGTGATGTTACTCGACCAATCATCGCTAAAGACTAACTGAAATATGCTGATGAACATCATATTTGAAGCCTTTTTTAGGGACATAGATTATGGTGTGTCCGTCACTAGGAAATATATTCGTTTTCAAACGGTACAAATCGTTGGTATCTTGTTTCAAATCAATCATTAAATAGCCATGTGCTTTTTCTGTGGCATCTTTGTATGCCTCATGTACGAATTTAACATTATCTGGATACACTTGACGAGCCAAATATTGTATTTGCATTTTGTCACGCGGATTTTTAAAGCAAATAATGTAGCTTGAATTCAAAGAGATATCACGTTGACCTTTACCTTGGTGAAACAAATTTTGTGTGATATAAAAAACACTTAAATTTCTGTGATGACTGCCTTTTGTAAAAATATCTACTACGCGAACGTCTGACTCTCGCATCAAATCATCGATTATTATGAGCATTGGACTTGCACCATTAAACATATTTAAATCAGGTAAACCTGGATGGTAAGTTACATTTTTCAAGTTATATAATGGTTGCATTTCGTCGTAGCACCACAAGATTTTGTAGAATGATGTATTACACATATCATAGATGTTTTTTATAAACTTTGTAACGAATTCAGATTTTCCACAGCCACTTGGACCCCCTACTATAGCCGTAAATGGATGCATAAAATGAATCATTATCAATTTAAAAAAACACGACTTCGACAGGTGGAAGAATAAAAAACACTGACAAACAAGGATAAAAATAAAGCATCATATACTTAGTCATAATTTTTATTTTTTTAATATCTATGTAGTTTTAATAAAAATCTTAAACTAAATACATTTAAACATCTTATTACAAAAAATAAAATCTTACATATATGTACATCTAAACACATTTAAACATCTTATAAGTAAATACAAAATCTTATATAATAAGTACATCTAAAACCTTATATATAATCGAAGCGTCATCTTATCGTATAGTAAAAATAATTTTAAGTGATATTTGTAAAAAAAAACATTGTAAATAATGTATTTAATAATAAAAATTTATTTAATATAATTGTAAGGTTTTTAATCAGCTATTTTATAATGACCTCATGCAAGTGTATCAAAACAATTATCAAGCAAATAGCGTTTGGTATCATGGAACGATAATGATTTTTTACATATTTTTTGAGAATATATTATATGTTTAATAGATTTAAATCTAACCATTTGTGCTAATTTTATACTTTTATTATTTAGACAAGTTTTATAATCTTCTAGGGTAAATTTTTTTGTAACACATCTATTGATACCTTTAGCCTTAGCAATGAATTTGTCTTCAACGTCAATAGCATACAATTTAGAACGAAGTCCAACGAATTCTTTAAATATTTTTCCATTGTTTTCATCTTTGAACAAACCCAATTTTTTTTTGTTTACTTGAGGAAACCCAAACCGATTTTCGAGGTCATAATCTGATGTATCGAAATAACGCAACAGGTCAGGTTTAATGTCATTATAAAAATCGTCAGTAAATATTTGATATATCAAACTATCGGTATCGGTATAAAGTAATTTAGCATTAGATCCATATTTTGATTTTATATAGTCATAGTGAAAATTGTAAATCAAAGTTTTTGATAAATCTAAAACACAAAAACCTAAATATATAGGCTTATTATAAAATAATTTAGTTCTCTTTAACTGAACAGCTGCACAGTTTTCAGAGAAAATTGTCATGTTCTGAAATTCAGGCTTAGCTATGTAATCGTTTAAACCCAAAGCTTTACCACGATTTTCCCAACGAGTTACAATTTTAACATTTACTCTCTTTTCAATATTTTCCATTGTTTTTCCAAAAACAGAATTGTTCATTAATTTAAAAAAGTCTTTTTCGAAATCTGAGTTAGCCATCGATCGAAGATGAGTATTTAAATCAATGTAAATTTTTAACCAAGGAGCTTGTTTAAATTGAAGTATTCTATGAATTTTTGTTAAAACTAAGCCATTTTTCAAACATTGCAACAAGTTTATATAATGAATTATATATTTAGTTTTATTTCTTAAATTGGGTACCAGTTTTTTACTTTTACATTGACCTACACATATATTTTCAGGACAAAAAGGAAAATCTGAATGTGATTCATGTAAAATATTAGGGTAATGTAAATCAACTTCTAATATGTAACCGTAATCTGAAGTTTCAGAAACGTTAAAATCAATGGTATTTTCTACCCACTGGAACTCCCCTACTGGGAGATATTTAGACATCGCCCAGCCATATAAATTATTAGCGTCTAAATATACAAGGAATGACGAAGGGATTTGCTCATTATAATTATTCAAGTAAGTGTTATTAGCTTTCGCATATCTGTTACTACACTGTGATATCCCTCCTCTAATACCTGATTTTATGAAATTTATTTGATCCATCTCGGTTAATAGTTCTAAACGAACGTTTGTTATTTTAAGCATAGCGTCCCAACTAAGCCCAGGGGCTGTGAAGTATTGAGCGGGATCAAGGTCATATGTAACGAGACAGACACTACGAAAATTTTCAAACACATCTGTTAATAGTAAAACATCGGTTTTCAAATACAAATCAGAATATTCCTGCATATTCTTACATTCAAAATAATTCCAAACGTCTTTAGCACGTTCATATTCTTCTGCAGTGATATTGGTATCAGTTAGAGAACTATAGAAATCATCACGAGGAGGTAATGACGTTTGAGCAAGGCGTTCATAACATGTCATATATTCATAAGGATAAATCCCTTTAACTTTTAATCGTTTAAAAGCATCATCTGAAAGATAATTTTTTCGTAGTTCAACAAATTGTTCGTCTTTTAAATTATTTGCAAGTGTTTGAAGACTGCGAGACATAAACTTAAATGAGTCAACAAAACGTAGGCTAATAGCAAAGTTATTGATGTATAGTTTTTTGGTGAAAGATATATACTTTTCTTTGTTTTGAGGTATAAGTTCAACATTACCGTCATCGAAATTTAAGGCGTGGACAATAAAATGTGCATCATAATTACATAAATTATGTAAAAACACTGGTATGAATTTGGGCGGTACATATTTTTCAGCACAAATCTTACATGTCATGCCATAAAAAATACCGCTATTCCAATCGAATTTAATCGCCGGCTCACTGTTGAAACCCTTGCTACATATACAACATTTTTTTGAGCTAGATATAACACGTTTATTTTCATCTGTTAATTGTAATGGTTGGGCCGGAAAACGAATTTTCTTAGTAATAAATGTTAAATCTTGTTTAAGCGTTTCCATAAATACGTTTGTACAATTAGATCCTGTATACGTTCTGTATTTAGAAAATCTATCATTAAAAGAACATTTTATATAATAACCAAAACTATACACTTCATGTTTATGTGTATTAATAGTTGAGGGTTTCACATTTGATTGTAACGGTTCACTATTCAAAGGTTTTAACAATGCTTCGAAATCAGCATATATTACGAATGGTAATTTATACTTTTTAATGAAATTATCAAATTGTAGAATATTGGTTGATACATCTTCGTTGAACCAATTTCGTTTTTTTAAGGATTCGTTTGGTAATTCTGTTCTAATATGCATACAATCAGATTTTTGATGATTTTCTAAACGATCTTTACTCAAAAAATTTAATAAACAACCATCGCATATAAATGAACGTCTATGTGTTGAAGATAACTGATTGCTTATAAGCCTTGATATATTTTTAATAAAACAATAATGACCTCTAACACCATTCGTAATGTACAGTAAATTTACATGTACCGGCTTGCGACATTTTGTATGATAAACGGGGCCAATTACCTCATGACGCTTATTTTTGCTTGAATATTCTAAAGTAAACACGTTTATGCTTATATTATTCAACTGTTCAACTTTAGAAATATCTTTAAGCTTAACAGGAAAAGCTATCCCATTAAAATTTAATTTGTTTTGATATTTTAAATAAGAGTTGACTCTATCTGAATGTTGTACGTTTTGATATCTTGCTGCAAGTAAACTCCATTTCAGACACATAACATCCTTGTTTTTTACGTTGATAATAGCTTTTTTCATTTTTATATCTTTAGGTAAATCAATATATGATGAACCGCGAAACGGATTGAACTTATTAACATTCATTAAAATATATTTCATTTTTTTTAATGACCATCCACTATCTTTGCTTTCAAATTCACTTAACTTTGTTTTGATGGTTGAACTTAAATAATCAAAAAAATCATCTAATGTATCCCCCATACATAATACAAAATTACATGTTTGAAATTCAAAGGAGTTTTCTAAGTTTTTTGTTTCTTGAACAAAATCAGCATGAATTATAAAATTGACTTTTAAGCATGTTAATTGACGTAAACAATTATTTATCAAAAATCGAATCGACTCTTTAATTGATTCATAAAACATTTCAGGGGTCTCGAATTGTAAACCTTCGGAGGAGTGATTCGAAAAAATTTTATACATCAAAACTCTATTACCAAAAGCATTTTCTACTAATTTTACATTCGATAATTCAGTAGAACTTTGTGCACTATTATTTTTATGTAAATTACTGTTCAAATGACTGCTTAAATACCTTTTTTTGATGGTGACATTGCATAGTTGACACTTCACTTTATCACTAATTATTTCATCTTGTGATGCTGAAGATCCGTTATTTTGCTGTTGACATTCGCGAGAAGTCTGTTCCCCACCACCGATTTGCGAAAAACTGCAAAGTTAAATTTATAATTAATCAAAGTGGCAAATTATCACAATAAAAAAATATGCGTAATAAACTCTCTTTTTTATATACTCACATTGATTGTATTTCATTTGCTTTCTCATCTAAAATGGCTACTAGTTCCTCATCGAAAAGTGGATTATACAAATCAAACTCATGTTGTGAACTCTCAATTGAAATCCATGGTTCAAAATGCTGAAACAAAAAAAATATGTAAATGAATATTACAAAATACAAAATTGACATATAAAAATAAAATATTGTTATGTGCCCATAAAAAAATTACAAAAACTATAACTTTTCAACAAACACTATTATAAATATTCTTACCTCCATTTCTTCAACGAAATTTTCATATATAAAAGTTTTTCAATTTCACTTAAAATTATTTTTACTATAAATGATGCGAGACGCTCCGAAAATTTTTATGACGTTTGATATCAGAGACGTGACCTTAAATAGAAACCATTTGTGTACCATTGGAGGGGGAGTCAGTTTTTTTATTCACAGGTGCGTTAAGATTTTTGATGCATTAATAAATTCCAAAAAAATTCGAGGGCTTCAAATATTCATCTACAACAATAGACATTTAAGAAAAAATCGTGAGATGCAGAACTTCGATGCGTGGGAACACGTTATAACCTGTTAAGGTTTTTTTACATGACATGAAAAAGTTGACTGCATATAAATGGATCTTTCATTTTAATAGCTTAAACGAATACGAATGAGGCTTTTTTCTTATGGAAGCCTTAATAATAAATTATTGTCTGCAGCCACCCTGCAAAAAAAGGGCAAGTTAGGACGTGTTTGTATTAGGTTTTTTTTTAAAGAAATATGTGTATCCGTTCAATAATATAACGAAAATCTTATAACAACGGCGTGGGAACGCAAATCAAATCACCTATGAGGCTTTTTGCTTATGGAAGCCTTAATAATAAATTATTGTCTGCCGCCACCCCACAAAAAAAGGGCAAGTTAGGACGTGTTTCTATTAGCTTTTTTTTTTTAAAGAAATATGTGTATCCGTTCAATAATATAACAAAAATCTTATAACAATGGCGTGGGAACGCAAATCAAATCACCTGTGAGAAATTTGCAACAATTTTTCGAGCGTAAGATTTTTTAACAGAATCGCTAATAAATTTATCGATGACTTATGATATGAAGTACGTTTTAAGTCATAACTGTCACTATTTAGTTAATTAGAAAAAAAACTTATTATCTGCAATTTAATTTCTTTAAATAGATGTTAGAATTTTATCGAAGAAAGTTTTTAATTTCTTTAAGTAGATTTTATAATGAAGTTTTAAGCAGCGTATCTCATCTAATTTCGCCCCAGAGAAAGTGGTCCAGAAGCAGCGTATCTCATCTACTTTCGCCCCAGAGAAAGTGGTCCAGAAGCAGCGTATCTCATCTACTACCTAGAATCCGATGTTTGCCGACCTTTTTTAAAAAATCGTCTGTAAGCCGTGGTGTAGAACTCAGGTCTTTCACCCCAGAAAAAGTGGTCTAGAAGCAGCGTATCTCATCTACTTTCGCCCCAGAGAAAGTGGTCCAGAAGCAGCGTATCTCATCTACTACCTAGAATCCGATGTTTGCCGACCTTTTTTAAAAAATCGTCTGTAAGCCGTGGTGTAGAACTCAGGTCTTTCACCCCAGAGAAAGTGGTCTAGAAGCAGCGTATCTCATCTACTAATATAAGATGTTTACACACACTTATTGAAAGTCAAAATTCAAAATTCAAAAAGTTTTTATTCAATATAAGATGTTTGCACACACTTATTGAAAGTCGTAAAAATTGATTAGGTACCGGTTCAAAAACTAGGAGGAGAAGAACCGGCAAGAAACTCCTCTCTGTTTATTTTATTTAAATATACTTATGTTTTTCTTAATTGTTTTTTCTTTTTTAATTTAAAGTCTTACAACTATTACAATGATGTCCATGCGCACTTATCATTTAAATACTCGGTAATACAATAGTAAGCTTTTTTCATGAGTTGGCCTTTAACTCGCTTTATAAATTGATTAGAATTCAAGTCTAACAATTCTCTTGGAATTTTATTATAAAAACGGATACAATTTCCCATGAAAGAATTATTAACCTTTGAGAGCCTGAACCTGGGAATTGATAACATATGCTTATGTCTTGTATTTAAGTTGTGGCCATCACCCACCATAGAGAAAGCATTTATGTTTTTATGTACATAAATTATATTTTCATAAATATACTGACAAGGGACTGTCAAAATATTACCTTCTCTAAAATGAGCCTTTACACTATCTCTAGATTTTAATTTATATATAGCTCGAATAGCCCTTTTCTGCAGAACAAATATTGTTTGAATGTCAGCGGCCTTTCCCCATAGCAGAATGCCATATGACATTATGCTATGAAAGTAGCTAAAATAAACCAGCCTCGCTGTAGGCACATCGGTTAGTTTTCTTATTTGCCTAATTGCAAAAACAGCAGAGCTCAGTTTACCAGCCACCCTCATAATATGAGGACCCCATTGTAAATTTGCGTCGATAGTAATGCCCAAGATAAATTGATTAGGTACCGGTTCAAAAACTAGAAGGAGAAGAACCGGCAAGAAACTCCTCCCTTTTTATTTTATTTTTTTATTTTTTAATTGTTTTTTTTTGTTTTTTTTTTTTAATTTAAAATTCTTACAACTATTACAATGATGTCCATGCACACTTATCATTTAAATACTCGCTAATACAATAGTAAGCTTTTTTCATGAGTTGGACTTTAACTCGCTTTATAAATTGATTAGAATTCAAGTCTGACATTTCTTTTGGAATTTTATTATAAAAACGGATACAATTTCCCATGAAAGAATTATTAACCTTTGAGAGCCTGAACCTGGTAATTGATAACATATGCTTATGTCTTGTGTTTAAGTTGAGGCCATCACCCACCCTAGAAAAAGCATTTAAGTTTTTATGTACATAAATTATATTTTCTTAAATGTACTGACAAGGGACTGTCAAAATGTTACTTTCTCTAAAATGAGTCTTTACACTATCTCTAGATTTTAATTTATATATAGCTTTCTAACTACAACTTACAATTATTATAAAGCTAGAGAGAGGCAGGATGTACTCTGACAGACGTTAATGTGACTGAGCGCTACATAATATTACATTGCGTAAATGCTATATTTGTATGTGCATTTATAATATAAATATAACTATGTGATCTGTGCGGTCATGGACGTGTGTCGTTCTGTCTTTATATTTCTTCTAATGCGTATAGTTGCACGTTGTGACTTCAGCGGCTGAAGCGCGGGCGGCCCGTATTGCGTTATGCAATATGCAACTGCTTGGAACTTGACCTTTGCTTACATCGGTGGCCTGCTATTGAAACTCGCAAACAGGTATCTCGCGCCGTTGTCGAGATAACATCGTTATCGGCCGCGGCCCACTCCCGACACGACTTAAACCGTTGCGTGAATACATATTTAACTCTGTAGTAACTAACACACAACATAGATGTTATTCGGCTCGACGGATGATGATGGCTTCGGCTATTAAAGATGAGCTAATAACAGTGAAGTAATAACATGCCGACTATTCGATATTCCGGGAACGATCGTCCGTTTGGAACGACGATGCTGGCATAAGATTATATAGGTATCAAAATGTAGAGACGGGAAGTTGTATGGACTACAGCAGCCTATTGAGCTTTGGGTCCACTAAATTGTATTGATTTCAGTGTAAATGTAATAACCTATTGAGGTAAACTAAACAGATGTGTTTTGTTTTGTGCGCGCGATCTACTTTTATATGATTTTACGGCTGCGTAATTCACTATTTTACCACTAAATCTAAAGCGAGACGCCTTTGGCTTTAATTTTTACACATTCGGCTAACACTTTTTGCAATCTAATAAGCGCTACATTACCTCTTTTGACATTATAATACATTTATGTAAGATGAAATCCGGCCGGCCGTCGTCGTCGAGATTGTTTTCTTTTTTCGACGTGACTCGGCGTGCGAGGAATTCGATTAACTGTGTATCGTATAGAAACCGCTGTTTACATACACTGAATAGAAACGTCCGGCAATGTGAATAATATTACGACGTATCTTATTCAAACAAGAGACGCGACCACGTCTCTTTATAGCGAGAGGGACGGAATAAACAATCGGCCGTCACACGGTACCGCTTAATAGTCGGTGTGGTTTTATGTTGGCCTAGAGTTAATGTCGAGTCGCATTAGTGGTCTGTTATTATAACCGACGCCGAGAGAGCTCCCGGCGGCCTTGCTCTGACGCAACGGCCGCGAAGAAAGTGAAACTCGGGAACTGCGGCCGAATCGGCGGCGGCGCCGGCGCGTCATTGTCAAAGCAAAGACCGTCGGTTGCGCGCCTCTTGGTTTGTCAACAAGCGCCCGGTGATTACCTACCGCGATACCGTCGCCGCACGCTTTCACACAGCTGGCCCGCCGCAACTAGCATTTTGTCTAATAACCAGCAAATTATCGAAAAACTCCAATTTACTCTTTATATAAACACTAGAAAAAAAAATCCTCGCACCGATGCGGTGTACCATTACGGAGAAAGTAGCTACAGCACCTGTCTTTCTAATAGCCCGACTAGCCAATTCCGAGCCACGTAATAAGTTTTTCCACGTATACCTTATTATAAACATCGGTAACGGTTACCTCATATAAGTAGTCGGTTATAATTAATAGTTTTGGTCGATAAAATATTCGCGGGCATATTTCACTACTAAACAACTAACTTCCTACTTTGAATCACTGCAACGAGTCACGAGCATCGTGCGATGGGTCGAGATTCGATTTTCGTTAGTGATTAACTGGCCGATTACGGTATAATAACGTCATCGGGCAGCCTTCCCTCGAGATAATATTCAGATCGTGCCGGGAATGTTTTGCGGGTTAAGTGAATTATTGATGTTCAATAGACGCTCATCAATATCGCTTCATAGATATATACGTATTAATATTAATTTCAGCCAGTGATGACACCTTCATTTAGTAGCTTCTATTATATATTGATGAGCGTCTATTAAACATCAATAATTCTCTTAACCCGCAAAACATTCACGTCACGATCTAAATATTATCTCGAGGGAAGGCTGACCGATGACTCGTATACTTACCGGTGTGAAGTTAGCAGCCAAAGTTAGCAGCCAAATTATAACCCGGCCGAATTAAGAATACCAAAAGTAACTAACAAGGTATTAAAGAATATAAACTACGGTTTACAATTAAAAACGTTGTTTTGGAAACGTCGTGAATATTAAAATCCAAAATTTTAAAAATTTTAAATTTTTTTGTTGTTTTGAAAAGTTTACAATAATTTTCGTTAAAGGATGAAATAATGATCTTGCTAAAAAAAATTGCCTCGAGGACTTTATTTCTCAATTACTTCAGGATTTTAAAAATTATGAAAAAATGTATACGAAAATACTATATCGAATTTAAGTTTTCAAACGCCTGTAAACATTGCTTATACAAGTGTCAAGGCCACATTTATCCGGGGTATACCAAATTTTTTTTAAAGAACATTAAAATGCTCTTTCCAAAAAATAATGTCAGAAGTACTCGGGGGATTTAGAAGTTGGGAGAATTTTAAAATGAAAATATATTATAATTATTCTTTAAAGTATTTAAAATAATTTTCAATAAAATTATAAGGCAACGTTTATTCGAGATACTACTAAATGGTCTACAACAACACAGGAATGGTCTTTCTGAAAAACATTGTCTAAAGTACTTCAAGCGTTTAGAAATAACTAAAAAATATATACGAAAATACTATATCGAATTTAAGTTTTCAAACGCTTGTAAACATTGCTTATACAAGTGTCAAGGCCACGTTTCTCCGGGGTATACTAATTTTTTTTTAAAGGACATTGAAATGCTCTTTCCAAAAAATTATGTCAGAAGTACTCGGGAGATTTAAAAGTTAGGAGAATTTTAAGATGAAAATATATTATAAATATTTTTTAAAGTATTCAATATAATTTTCATTAAAATTATAAGGCGACGTTTATTCGAGATACTACTTAATGGTTTACAACAACACAGGAATGGTCTTTCTGAAAAACATTGTCTAAAGTACTTCAAGCGTTTAGAAATAACTAAAAAATATATACGAAAATACTATATCGAATTTAAGTTTTCAAACGCTTGTAAACATTGCTTATACAAGTGTCAAGGCCACGTTTCTCCGGGGTATACTAATTTTTTTTTAAAGGACATTGAAATGCTCTTTCCAAAAAATTATGTCAGAAGTACTCGGGAGATTTAAAAGTTAGGAGAATTTTAAGATGAAAATATATTATAAATATTTTTTAAAGTATTCAATATAATTTTCATTAAAATTATAAGGCGACGTTTATTCGAGATACTACTTAATGGTTTACAACAACACAGGAATGGTCTTTCTGAAAAACATTGTCTAAAGTACTTCAAGCGTTTAGAAATAACTAAAAAATATATACGAAAATACTATATCGAATTTAAGTTTTCAAACGCTTGTAAACATTGCTTATACAAGTGTCAAGGCCACGTTTCTCCGGGGTATACTAATTTTTTTTTAAAGAACATTGAAATGCTTTTTCTAAAAATATATGTCAGAAGTACTCGGGGGATTTAAAAGTTAGGAGAATTTTAAGATGAAAATATATTATAAATATTTTTTAAAGTATTGAATATAATTTTCATTAAAATTATAAGGCGACGTTTATTCGAGATACTACTTAATGGTTTACAACAACACAGGAATGGTCTTTCTGAAAAACATTGTCTAAAGTACTTCAAGCGTTTAGAAATAACTAAAAAATATATACGAAAATACTATATCGAATTTAGGTTTTCAAACGCTTGTAAACATTGCTTATACAAGTGTCAAGGCCACGTTTCTCCGGGGTATACTAATTTTTTTTTAAAGAACATTGAAATGTTCTTTCTAAAAATATATGTCAGAAGTACTCGGGGGATTTAAAAGTTAAGAGAATTTTAAGATGAAAATATATTATAAATATTTTTTAAAGTATTGATCATAATTTTCATTAAAATTATAATGCGACGTTTATTCGAGATACTACTTAATGGTTTACAACAACACAGGAATGGTCTTTCTGAAAAACATTGTCTAAAGTACTTCAAGCGTTTAGAAATAACTAAAAAATATATACGAAAATACTATATCGAATTTAAGTTTTCAAACGCTTGTAAACATTGCTTATACAAGTGTCAAGGCCACGTTTCTCCGGGGTATACTAATTTTTTTTTTAAAGGACATTGAAATGCTCTTTCCAAAAAATTATGTCAGAAGTACTCGGGAGATTTAAAAGTTAGGAGAATTTTAAGATGAAAATATATTATAAATATTTTTTAAAGTATTCAATATAATTTTCATTAAAATTATAAGGCGACGTTTATTCGAGATACTACTTAATGGTTTACAACAACACAGGAATGGTCTTTCTGAAAAACATTGTCTAAAGTACTTCAAGCGTTTAGAAATAACTAAAAAATATATACGAAAATACTATATCGAATTTAAGTTTTCAAACGCTTGTAAACATTGCTTATACAAGTGTCAAGGCCACGTTTCTCCGGGGTATACTAATTTTTTTTTAAAGAACATTGAAATGCTCTTTCTAAAAATATATGTCAGAAGTACTCGGGAGATTTAAAAGTTAGGAGAATTTTAAGATTAAAATATATTATAAATCTTTTTTAAAGTATTCAATATAATTTTCATTAAAATTATAAGGCGACGTTTATTCGAGATACTACTTAATGGTTTACAACAACACAGGAATGGTCTTTCTGAAAAACATTGTCTAAAGTACTTCAAGCGTTTAGAAATAACTAAAAAATATATACGAAAATACTATATCGAATTTAAGTTTTCAAACGCTTGTAAACATTGCTTATACAAGTGTCAAGGCCACGTTTCTCCGGGGTATACTATTTTTTTTTTAAAGAACATTGAAATGCTCTTTCCAAAAAATTATGTCAGAAGTACTCGGGAGATTTAAAAGTTAGGAGAATTTTAAGATGAAAATATATTATAAATATTTTTTAAAGTATTCAATATAATTTTCATTAAAATTATAAGGCGACGTTTATTCGAGATACTACTTAATGGTTTACAACAACACAGGAATGGTCTTTCTGAAAAACATTGTCTAAAGTACTTCAAGCGTTTAGAAATAACTAAAAAATATATACGAAAATACTATATCGAATTTAAGTTTTCAAACGCTTGTAAACATTGCTTATACAAGTGTCAAGGCCACGTTTCTCCGGGGTATACTAATTTTTTTTTAAAGAACATTGAAATGCTCTTTCTAAAAATATATGTCAGAAGTACTCGGGGGATTTAAAAGTTAGGAGAATTTTAAGATGAAAATATATTATAATTATTCTTTAAAGTATTTAAAATAATTTTCATTAAAATTATAAGGCAACGTTTATTCGAGATACTACTAAATGGTCTACAACAACACAGGAATGGTCTTTCTGAAAAACATTGTCTAAAGTACTTCAAGCGTTTAGAAATAACTAAAAAATATATACGAAAATACTATATCGAATTTAAGTTTTCAAACGCTTGTAAACATTGCTTATACAAGTGTCAAGGCCACGTTTATCCGGAGTATACTAAATTTTTTTTAAAGAACATTTCAATGTTCTTTTTCACCACACTGAAATGCTTTTTCCAAAAAATAATGTGACAAGTAATCGGGGGATTTAAAATTTAATAGAATTTCAAGATGAAAATATATCATAAAATTTCTTAAAAGTCTTGAAAATATTTCTTATTAAAATTATAAAGCAATGATTATTTGAGATACTACTTAATGGTCTATAGCAACACAGAAATGGTCTTTCTGAATAACATTTTGTCAAGTACTCCGAAAATACGATATCGAATTTATATTTTCAAATGCCTGTAAACATTGCTGAGACTAACTAAGACAAGTGTCAAGGCTACATTTACCCGGAGTACACTAATAAAAATTTGCAGATGGGAATACTAACCTTTATTTATTCGGGATAATGAACAAATGATTTTTTAAATGACAGAAACAGTTTTTTAATAAAACATTTTCTGAATTACTCGGGGATTTTAGAAATTATGACAAAATAATTTTTTGAATTTGCCATTCATCGATCATATAGTTATATAAATAACAATATCGTTTGTGAAAACCGATGAGATAAACCTAGAGAATGATGTCTCTTTTCGATATTTTTTGAAAAATATTGAATATGTACCGTTATGGACAATTTGAACTGGAAACGCAATGCAGCTGTGGAAAATTATATTGGCCGATTAACATTATTGATAATACTATTGAGTCAACCTTCCAATTGAACACTATTTTTTAAGAAAATTAAGACATGACAAATAAGAAACATGGTAAATATTATGCTCTAAATTATTAAAAAATAACACAAAGCACCTACGAAATGTTTTACGAAATGTATATACACCGCCTCAAAATACTATTCTAGTTATTTGTTCTATATATAAGCGTATATAAATATTTACTGTTTCAAGCAATGCAATATTCTCTTGATATTGTATAAAAACCAAGTTAAAACAAATTGTCTATGATTTTCAAATTTTTAGCATCATAAGTCATTTGATTTAAGATGTTTTGTGTTGAAAGATGATTGAAAGAAAATTACCTTATGTATTTTTTCTCCATTTTCCAATTGGAGTAGGTACTTGAACTCCAAGAATCGTAAAAATTTATTAAGGTGTATTTTCATGTTTGTGGTACATTACACACAAATCGCAGGTACTTTGTTTTATTTTGCTTTCCAATGACACTCCATTTTGTAGTTCTTTGTGCGAGAGCAAACATTTTTGGTGGATATTTCTTGTACACATAGGACATTTGTAACATTCTGATTCGTTTGATGTTGCCGTTCCACAAAACAAACAAATATTTATCATATCATCACTTTTCTCTAAAATCATTTTTTTTAAATGAATTCTGTATAAATCAAAGTCTATAGGTTTCAACAAACTTCTATTTTCTACTATATTTTTAAATATATAAATTAATATCACTCCACAGTTATAACCATCCCTTTGTATAACGTGCTTTGGAGATCTAAATAAAAAATTTTCATGGTTGAAATTTAACAATTTGAGCAATCTAGTAATTTTTGACATATATAATGTCTTCAAAAAATTTTCATTTCCTAAAGGATCAACAACCGTTATAGTTTTTTTTTGTACAGACAAGATAACCATTGTGTAGTGATTTTGTAAACAAATAACAAACACTGTGTCGAGACTTTTTATTGCGTTAGAATCTAGTGAGTTTATAAATTCTTGACTCAGATTATCTTTACTAAATAAATATGTAGATTTTTCTACGCTTATTAAATTATAGTTCGCACTATAATTTATTAAGTGTACACAGTGGTCTAACACAAAGCCTGTTAAATATTCCTGTTTATTTAAAGAACAAAAATCTTCTAATAAAAGTTCTTTAATTGAATTTACCCGTTCCAGTTTGCTAACTACGTACCCGCGTCCTGACTTTATAACGCCATAATACAACGGGTCTTGTACCAAATTATTATTAAATAATTTTAAACATGCTTTGTTTATATTAAGCTTTTCATGTTTTGCGGTATGGATACTCTTAATAGATAGCGAGCGACAAAAATCACAAATGAATTCATTAGAGAATTCCTTCTCGCCTTTTTCACCGATAACACAAGCTTGGTGAATCCATTTACAACATTTATCGCACTGAACCCATGGTGTTAGTAAATTTCCTTGGCTAGACCCACGTCCACAGTAGTAACAATTGGTTATTTCGCCATCGTCCTCAACTAATATGACATCCTTGTTATCAATATTTTTTTCTACCAAATATCTACCTTCAAAATGCGAAAATTTAGTTTTCGGGCGTTTGTTCCAACTTTCTTCGCATATTTTTTGGTCAAATCTATTTTCTGTAAGACGTTTTTTAGGTACTTTGAGTGAATTTTCCAAACTTAAAGCTAGTGTGTCATGTCTTATATTTCTAAGAAATTGTGTGCATTTTAAATTTTTCTGTCCTGATAGAATGTTTTTTTTTAATTGGCCAAAATAATTTTCCACTGTTGCATTGCTCAGTCTGCCTTCCCCAGTTAAACTTGTCCATAATGGCAAGTATGGTATATATTTGTCAAAAAATACTGATAAAAGATTTTCATTAAAATATGGGTTCTTTGTCTCACCGGATTTGACAATATCTATTTTGGCAACAATTTTCATGAAATGTTTATAAAAAAGACTTGATTTATACATAGGAGAACTTGAGTCATTTTGATTGTTTTCCAATAGATCGTTTTCCACATCTGAATAAAGATATTTTTCTTTACATAAAGCTTTCAAGGTTTCTTTAGCGTTCATTACTTTATAATCAATGAATGGTGATTTTAATAAAATGTATAAATTTTTAACAAAATCATTCATTTTTTCTAATTTTGAAAATAATATGAAGTTAACAATTAAATCTTTTAAAAATTTTTGTTCTTGAGTAGTATTTCGATTAACGTCCTCACATATTATTTTAACAAAATGGGCACAACATAAATGTATAGGTATTTTATGGAGCAAAAACTTCGATTCTTCGTTACAAGTATTATGGTGTTCAAAGCACAAATTTAAATACTCTAATAAAGTACAATTATTGAAAGATTTACAAACAGCGTTTAACATAGCAAACGAAAAATCGACTACAACACCAGAAAATGCTGGCCAGTGTTTTTTTGCTTCACAAAAAAATTTAAAATCATTTAGCAATTTGTAAATCGAATGCACATCGTGTACCGCAGAGAGCATGGAAAATACTGGATAAATTCTGTTAGTATTTTTGAGGTTTATGACTCCTGCGTAATACAAAATCCTTTTACATAAAATTGTTTCATTTTTTGAAAGCCGAGGCTTGCGCACTAAACTTCCAGTAGCATCAAAATGCAATAACGGCATTCCTTGGCTTTTTAATACCGCTATTTGTTCATCGCTATATAATTTGACAGTGAAAGGAAAACTTATTTCTTTGATATATTCACCATGGTCTCTGTGGTACAAATATAAATCATATAAATCATTTGTATCTCTATCGTTTATAGCTAAAGCCTCGGATCTAATTTTTCTTATAGTAGTGTCAGATTTTATTTTTTGAAGATTTTTCGTTTTTTCACATATTTCTTTATTTATTGTTAGAAAACACTTTTTTTTATAATTAAGTGGTTTTGAGTCTAGTAGTCTTTTTTTCGTAATTTTTCTTTCTACTCCTCGAATCTGTAATGTTAAAAAATTCTGATGTGAAAAATTTATTGAATTACTATAGACTTTTACTTTTTGACCTTTAATAATGATTTTAAATTTTTTACAATTTTTGTGCTTGCAAATAGCAAAAATCGAAATATGTTGCATTTGATTTGCATATTTTGTGTATTTAAAAACAATTGAGCACGTGTTATTGACATGCGCAGATATTTTTTTTCTTAGCACGTATGGATAAAATTGTGTCACAAGTTTGCCATTACAAATGATTCGATTAAGTAATTTAAGTTCTAACGCAAAACTACCTTCGAATATGTTGCAGGTTTTATTGCAGATCAATTTGGATACATTCATTGTACCGGATGGCAGCAGACTTTGTGCGTTTGGGCTTGACATGTTTAATAATTCTTTTGGTAATTTTTCAGTATTCGGTGAAATTTTGGACTCCAAAATAGAATTGTTTGTATTTGCATAAGGAAAAATATTAGATAAACTACTGCTGTCGTTATTAAATGTAATAAGCGATGAGCTTGTGTTCGGTGTTATGGTTTTTTGTAGTTTTTTAGATTTATCGTCTTTCAATTCAAAACTTGATTGTTCATCATTATTTTGATCAGATTTTTTTTTATATTTGTCACAGTAACTTTCAGCATTTCGTGATATTTTAGTACGTAAAATTAAATTGTTTTTGTCAGTAGTTTTATCTTGTAAAATACTTGAATTCAAACATTCAATATTTGAATATTGGTTATTTTCAGTCGTTTTTTTTAAATATTTCTTAATACAATATTTAATCTTACTTCGATTCGTAATGTTATAGGCAATATTCAATATTTTACATAGAGTTTCGAAATCCGTTTTGTTTTGTAAAAATTTTAAAGGTGTCTGACGAAATTTATGGGATTGCATTATATTGGTAATTTTTATTTCTAAAATATTATAGTGATTTTTTTTTGAAAAATGATAATATCTAAAGTCGCAACAATCATTAATCAGCCTTGAAACGTTACTAGGATATCCATACTTGCAGCCTTTTAACGAATTAGCTATCTCCCTACAATCTACCAAAGATACTTTGTCGTTAACAGAAAAAGTAGGATTTATTTTATTCAATATGGCAGAAATTTTTTCAAAAGCTTGCTTCCTACTAATCTTCATCGTATCTATTATATGACAAGTTTAAAAGTAATTGTTTAAACTCATCCGCATCCGTGTTCGACGTTTTAATAATTAATAAACTATTAATTAAAGACAGTAAATAGTAATGAATAAATTAATAAACCGAATGATGCCAACAAGGCTACCCCTAATATATTTTATACACCATGAAAGTACTTTACACCGATATCAAACGATGTCCAAGACAAGTCCGTGATGTATTGCACTTAAAATTAATTTTGAACACAGATTTCACCGATTTACGGAAAACTAAAATGATGAATAAAATATTAACACATCAAATATAATGTGTGATTATTTTACATAAAACTTATAGTCAATAAACAAAATCTAGTCGAGGTCAATACGAGTATTTCACTCCAAAACAAATTATAACTCATACGAATTTTGGTACAAGTTACGCACCAATCATATATACATATAAATAAGAAGTGAAACAACGCAGTTCAATGAATCAAATTAGAACCTTACCTAAGAAGTCCCTTAAAAATAGCTAAAATGAAATGCAAAAATGATGAATTGGTGTGCTAGAGCAACACTATAAGTAATTTTCATTTATTCTTAAAATCTAAAAAAGTAATAAATATATTTAAGTCTCTTAGATTATGTAATAAAAATTTTCCCTAAACGAACAAACGAATCATAAATGAATATTATGTAATAAAAACTAAAAAAAGACTTTAATAATTAGTTTAACTAAAGAAATGGGTGAAAAAAGTATTTACATTATTTTTGATTGCGTTATGCGAGTTACTAATTAAAAATTAAAAGAAACTAGCAAAGTATAAATCAAATCTTTATAAGGCACAAAACAAAATTACTATTCAAAAAATTATTAAGGCATAATGTAAGTACAAGATAATGTAGTTATTTCAAAAAACTAAATCAAGGAAAACTAATTTCTACACACAAAAAAATCAATCTTACACAAAAATCTTAATACGTTATTATAAAAATTATAATTATTAATAAGTAAAATTAAATTGATTTCGCGCGCAATAATATTGTGAGACTAATTCGACAACTATGCTGATTCGTTCCGTGCAGGCGTGCATAGTCGAGTGGCATCGGTATTTAAATAGTCGAGACATCAAGCGCGCTTCCTTATATACTTTTTGACGCCAGCCGGCAACAGAGAAATAAATGAAACTTGGAAAGATTAAAAAAACTACATAAAACAATTTGTTTTTTTTACGTGAATTTGAATTTGTAAACGGCAAAATGTCTTAACATTTTAACTTAACGTTATTATTATATTAGTGTATATAAAACCAACTATTTTATATAAACTACTTGACCGCCTTTCAAAATGTTTCACGATCGGATATTGTTAATTAACTAAATTGATGAAAAACATAAGTTATCTATCTATATTAATAAAATTGGAGTGTCTGTCTGTCTGTCTGTTCCGGCTAATCTCCGAAACGGCTGAACCGCTTTCAATGAAACTTTGCAGAAGTGCAGAGGGCATTACCGCGGGTAACATAGGGTACTTTTTATCTGTCTGTCTGTCCATCTGTCTGTCTGTTTGAGCTGATCTCAGAAACCGCTAAACAGATTTCAATGAAACTTGGCAGACGTGCAGAGGGTGTTATCATGGGTGACATAGGCCGCTTTTAGTTTTTCTGTCTGTCCGTCTGTCTGTCTGTTCGAGCTGATCTCAGAAACGGCTAAACAGATTTCAATAAAACTTGGCAGACGTGCAGAGGGCATTATCGGGGGTGACAAAGGCTATTTTTTGTCAATCTCAGACTTATCGTGTTGGTACTCAAACTTGATGTTTTGATGAGATCTATGTGACCACGTGACCAAATTTTTAAATGCTTATATTTTCGAAACTATCAATCTCAGACCTATCGTGTTGGTACTCAAACTTGATGTTTTGATGAGATCTATGTGACCACGTGACCAAATTTTTAAATGCTTATATTTTCGAAACTATCAATCTCAGACCTATTGTGTTGGTACTCAAACTTGATGTTTTGATGAGATCTATGTGACCACGTGACCAAATTTTTGAATGCTTATATTTTCGAAACTATCAATCTCAGACCTATCGTGTTGGTACTCAAACTTGATGTTTTGATGAGATCTATGTGACCACGTGACCAAATTTTTAAATGCCTATATTTTCGAAACTATCAATCTCAGACCTATCGTGTTGGTACTCAAACTTGATGTTTTGATGAGATCTATGTGACCACGTGACCAAATTTTTGAATGCTTATATTTTCGAAACTATCAATCTCAGACCTATCGTGTTGGTACTCAAACTTGATGTTTTGATGAGATCTATGTGACCACGTGACCAAATTTTTAAATGCTTATATTTTCGAAACTATCAATCTCAGACCTATCGTGTTGGTACTCAAACTTGATGTTTTGATGAGATCTATGTGACCACGTGACCAAATTTTTAAATGCTTATATTTTCGAAACTTTAAATCTCAGACCTATCGTGTTGGTACTCAAACTTGATGTTTTGATGAGATCTATGTGACCACGTGACCAAATTTTTAAATGCTTATATTTTTGAAACTATCAATCTCAGACCTATCGTGTTGGTACTCAAACTTGATGTTTTGACCAGATCTATGTGAACACGTGACCAAATTTTTAAATGCTTATATTTTCGAAACTATCAATCTCAGACCTATCGTGTTGGTACTCAAACTTGATGTTTTGATGAGATCTATGTGACCACGTGACCAAATTTTTAAATGCTTATATTTTCGAAACTATCAATCTCAGACCTATCGTGTTGGTACTCAAACTTGATGTTTTGATGAGATCTATGTGACCACGTGACCAAATTTTTTAAAGGCTTATATTTTCGAAACTATCAATCTCAGACCTAACGTGTTTGTACTCAAACTTGATGTTTTGACAAGATCTATGTGACCACATGACCAAATTTTTTTATCTGTCTGTCTGGCCGTCTCGTTTAAAAACTTAAATTCGATATAGTATTTTCGTATATATTTTTTAGTTATTTCTATACGCTTGAAGTACTTAAACAATGTTTTTCAGAAAGACCATTCCTGTGTTGTTGTAAACCATTAAGTAGTATCTCGAATAAACGTCGCCTTATAATTTTAATGAAAATTATATTCAATACTTTAAAAAATATTTATAATATATATTCATCTTAAAATTCTCCTAACTTTTAAATCTCCCGAGTACTTCTGACATATATTTTTAGAAAGAGCATTTCAATGTTCTTTAAAACAAAATTAGTATACCCCGGAGAAACGTGGCCTTGACACTTGTATAAGCAATGTTTACAAGCGTTTGAAAACTTAAATTCGATATAGTATTTTCGTATATATTTTTTAGTTATTTCTAAACGCTTGAAGTACTTTAGACAATGTTTTTCAGAAAGACCATTCCTGTGTTGTTGTAAACCATTAAGTAGTATCTCGAATAAACGTCGCCTTATAATTTTAATGAAAATTATATTCAATACTTTAAAAAATATTTATAATATATTTTCATCTTAAAATTCTCCTAACTTTTAAATCTCCCGAGTACTTCTGACATATATTTTTAGAAAGAGCGTTTCAATGTTCTTTAAAAAAAAATTAGTATACCCCGGAGAAACGTGGCCTTGACACTTGTATAAGCAATGTTTACAAGCGTTTGAAAACTTAAATTCGATATAGTATTTTCGTATATATTTTTTAGTTATTTCTAAACGCTTGAAGTACTTTAGACAATGTTTTTCAGAAAGACCATTCCTGTGTTGTTGTAAACCATTAAGTAGTATCTCGAATAAACGTCGCCTTATAATTTTAATGAAAATTATATTCAATACTTTAAAAAATATTTATAATATATTTTCATCTTAAAATTCTCCTAACTTTTAAATCCCCCGAGTATTTCTGACATATATTTTTAGAAAGAGCATTTCAATGTTCTTTAAAAAAAAATTAGTATACCCCGGAGAAACGTGGCCTTGACACTTGTATAAGCAATGTTTACAAGCGTTTGAAAACTTAAATTCGATATAGTATTTTCGTATATATTTTTTAGTTATTTCTAAACGCTTGAAGTACTTTAGACAATGTTTTTCAGAAAGACCATTCCTGTGTTGTTGTAAACCATTAAGTAGTATCTCGAATAAACGTCGCCTTATAATTTTAATGAAAATTATATTCAATACTTTAAAAAATATTTATAATATATTTTCATCTTAAAATTCTCCTAACTTTTAAATCTCCCGAGTACTTCTGACATATATTTTTAGAAAGAGCGTTTCAATGTTCTTTAAAAAAAAATTAGTATACCCCGGAGAAACGTGGCCTTGACACTTGTATAAGCAATGTTTACAAGCGTTTGAAAACTTAAATTCGATATAGTATTTTCGTATATATTTTTTAGTTATTTCTAAACGCTTGAAGTACTTTAGACAATGTTTTTCAGAAAGACCATTCCTGTGTTGTTGTAAACCATTAAGTAGTATCTCGAATAAACGTCGCCTTATAATTTTAATGAAAATTATATTCAATACTTTAAAAAATATTTATAATATATTTTCATCTTAAAATTCTCCTAACTTTTAAATCCCCCGAGTACTTCTTACATATATTTTTAGAAAGAGCATTTCAATGTTCTTTAAAAAAAAATTAGTATACCCCGGAGAAACGTGGCCTTGACACTTGTATAAGCAATGTTTACAAGCGTTTGAAAACTTAAATTCGATATAGTATTTTCGTATATATTTTTTAGTTATTTCTAAACGCTTGAAGTACTTTAGACAATGTTTTTCAGAAAGACCATTCCTGTGTTGTTGTAAACCATTAAGTAGTATCTCGAATAAACGTCGCCTTATAATTTTAATGAAAATTATATTCAATACTTTAAAAAATATTTATAATATATTTTCATCTTAAAATTCTCCTAACTTTTAAATCCCCCGAGTATTTCTGACATATATTTTTAGAAAGAGCATTTCAATGTTCTTTAAAAAAAAATTAGTATACCCCGGAGAAACGTGGCCTTGACACTTGTATAAGCAATGTTTACAAGCGTTTGAAAACTTAAATTCGATATAGTATTTTCGTATATATTTTTTAGTTATTTCTAAACGCTTGAAGTACTTTAGACAATGTTTTTCAGAAAGACCATTCCTGTGTTGTTGTAAACCATTAAGTAGTATCTCGAATAAACGTCGCCTTATAATTTTAATGAAAATTATATTGAATACTTTAAAAAATATTTATAATATATTTTCATCTTAAAATTCTCCTAACTTTTAAATCTCCCGAGTACTTCTGACATAATTTTTTGGAAAGAGCATTTCAATGTCCTTTAAAAAAAAAATTAGTATACCCCGGAGAAACGTGGCCTTGACACTTGTATAAGCAATGTTTACAAGCGTTTGAAAACTTAAATTCGATATAGTATTTTCGTATATATTTTTTAGTTATTTCTATACGCTTGAAGTACTTAAACAATGTTTTTCAGAAAGACCATTCCTGTGTTGTTGTAAACCATTAAGTAGTATCTCGAATAAACGTCGCCTTATAATTTTAATGAAAATTATATTCAATACTTTAAAAAATATTTATAATATATATTCATCTTAAAATTCTCCTAACTTTTAAATCTCCCGAGTACTTCTGACATATATTTTTAGAAAGAGCATTTCAATGTTCTTTAAAACAAAATTAGTATACCCCGGAGAAACGTGGCCTTGACACTTGTATAAGCAATGTTTACAAGCGTTTGAAAACTTAAATTCGATATAGTATTTTCGTATATATTTTTTAGTTATTTCTAAACGCTTGAAGTACTTTAGACAATGTTTTTCAGAAAGACCATTCCTGTGTTGTTGTAAACCATTAAGTAGTATCTCGAATAAACGTCGCCTTATAATTTTAATGAAAATTATATTCAATACTTTAAAAAATATTTATAATATATTTTCATCTTAAAATTCTCCTAACTTTTAAATCTCCCGAGTACTTCTGACATATATTTTTAGAAAGAGCGTTTCAATGTTCTTTAAAAAAAAATTAGTATACCCCGGAGAAACGTGGCCTTGACACTTGTATAAGCAATGTTTACAAGCGTTTGAAAACTTAAATTCGATATAGTATTTTCGTATATATTTTTTAGTTATTTCTAAACGCTTGAAGTACTTTAGACAATGTTTTTCAGAAAGACCATTCCTGTGTTGTTGTAGACCATTTAGTAGTATCTCGAATTAACGTTGCCTTATAATTTTAATGAAAATTATATTGAATACTTTAAAAAATATTTATAATATATTTTCATCTTAAAATTCTCCTAACTTTTAAATCTCCCGAGTACTTCTGACATAATTTTTTGGAAAGAGCATTTCAATGTCCTTTAAAAAAAAATTAGTATACCCCGGAGAAACGTGGCCTTGACACTTGTATAAGCAATGTTTACAAGCGTTTGAAAACTTAAATTCGATATAGTATTTTCGTATATATTTTTTAGTTATTTCTAAACGCTTGAAGTACTTTAGACAATGTTTTTCAGAAAGACCATTCCTGTGTTGTTGTAAACCATTAAGTAGTGTCTCGAATAAACGTCGCCTTATAATTTTAATGAAAATTATATTCAATACTTTAAAAAAGATTTATAATATATTTTAATCTTAAAATTCTCCTAACTTTTAAATCTCCCGAGTACTTCTGACATATATTTTTAGAAAGAGCATTTCAATGTTCTTTAAAAAAAAATTAGTATACCCCGGAGAAACGTGGCCTTGACACTTGTATAAGCAATGTTTACAAGCGTTTGAAAACTTAAATTCGATATAGTATTTTCGTATATATTTTTTAGTTATTTCTAAACGCTTGAAGTACTTTAGACAATGTTTTTCAGAAAGACCATTCCTGTGTTGTTGTAAACCATTAAGTAGTATCTCGAATAAACGTCGCCTTATAATTTTAATGAAAATTATATTCAATACTTTAAAAAATATTTATAATATATTTTCATCTTAAAATTCTCTTAACTTTTAAATCCCCCGAGTACTTCTGACATATATTTTTAGAAAGAGCATTTCAATGTTCTTTAAAAAAAAATTAGTATACCCCGGAGAAACGTGGCCTTGACACTTGTATAAGCAATGTTTACAAGCGTTTGAAAACCTAAATTCGATATAGTATTTTCGTATATATTTTTTAGTTATTTCTAAACGCTTGAAGTACTTTAGACAATGTTTTTCAGAAAGACCATTCCTGTGTTGTTGTAAACCATTAAGTAGTATCTCGAATAAACGTCGCCTTATAATTTTAATGAAAATTATATTCAATACTTTAAAAAATATTTATAATATATTTTCATCTTAAAATTCTCCTAACTTTTAAATCTCCCGAGTACTTCTGACATATATTTTTAGAAAGAGCATTTCAATGTTCTTTAAAAAAAAATTAGTATACCCCGGAGAAACGTGGCCTTGACACTTGTATAAGCAATGTTTACAAGCGTTTGAAAACTTAAATTCGATATAGTATTTTCGTATATATTTTTTAGTTATTTCTAAACGCTTGAAGTACTTTAGACAATGTTTTTCAGAAAGACCATTCCTGTGTTGTTGTAAACCATTAAGTAGTATCTCGAATAAACGTCGCCTTATAATTTTAATGAAAATTATATTCAATACTTTAAAAAATATTTATAATATATTTTCATCTTAAAATTCTCCTAACTTTTAAATCTCCCGAGTACTTCTGACATATATTTTTAGAAAGAGCGTTTCAATGTTCTTTAAAAAAAAATTAGTATACCCCGGAGAAACGTGGCCTTGACACTTGTATAAGCAATGTTTACAAGCGTTTGAAAACTTAAATTCGATATAGTATTTTCGTATATATTTTTTAGTTATTTCTAAACGCTTGAAGTACTTTAGACAATGTTTTTCAGAAAGACCATTCCTGTGTTGTTGTAAACCATTAAGTAGTATCTCGAATAAACGTCGCCTTATAATTTTAATGAAAATTATATTCAATACTTTAAAAAATATTTATAATATATTTTCATCTTAAAATTCTCCTAACTTTTAAATCCCCCGAGTACTTCTGACATATATTTTTAGAAAGAGCATTTCAATGTTCTTTAAAAAAAAATTAGTATACCCCGGAGAAACGTGGCCTTGACACTTGTATAAGCAATGTTTACAAGCGTTTGAAAACTTAAATTCGATATAGTATTTTCGTATATATTTTTTAGTTATTTCTAAACGCTTGAAGTACTTTAGACAATGTTTTTCAGAAAGACCATTCCTGTGTTGTTGTAAACCATTAAGTAGTGTCTCGAATAAACGTCGCCTTATAATTTTAATGAAAATTATATTCAATACTTTAAAAAAGATTTATAATATATTTTAATCTTAAAATTCTCCTAACTTTTAAATCTCCCGAGTACTTCTGACATATATTTTTAGAAAGAGCATTTCAATGTTCTTTAAAAAAAAATTAGTATACCCCGGAGAAACGTGGCCTTGACACTTGTATAAGCAATGTTTACAAGCGTTTGAAAACTTAAATTCGATATAGTATTTTCGTATATATTTTTTAGTTATTTCTAAACGCTTGAAGTACTTTAGACAATGTTTTTCAGAAAGACCATTCCTGTGTTGTTGTAGACCATTTAGTAGTATCTCGAATTAACGTTGCCTTATAATTTTAATGAAAATTATATTGAATACTTTAAAAAATATTTATAATATATTTTCATCTTAAAATTCTCCTAACTTTTAAATCTCCCGAGTACTTCTGACATAATATTTTGGAAAGAGCATTTCAATGTCCTTTAAAAAAAAATTAGTATACCCCGGAGAAACGTGGCCTTGACACTTGTATAAGCAATGTTTACAAGCGTTTGAAAACTTAAATTCGATATAGTATTTTCGTTTATATTTTTTAGTTATTTCTAAACGCTTGAAGTACTTTAGACAATGTTTTTCAGAAAGACCATTCCTGTGTTGTTGTAAACCATTAAGTAGTGTCTCGAATAAACGTCGCCTTATAATTTTAATGAAAATTATATTCAATACTTTAAAAAAGATTTATAATATATTTTAATCTTAAAATTCTCCTAACTTTTAAATCTCCCGAGTACTTCTGACATATATTTTTAGAAAGAGCATTTCAATGTTCTTTAAAAAAAAATTAGTATACCCCGGAGAAACGTGGCCTTGACACTTGTATAAGCAATGTTTACAAGCGTTTGAAAACTTAAATTCGATATAGTATTTTCGTATATATTTTTTAGTTATTTCTAAACGCTTGAAGTACTTTAGACAATGTTTTTCAGAAAGACCATTCCTGTGTTGTTGTAAACCATTAAGTAGTATCTCGAATAAACGTCGCCTTATAATTTTAATGAAAATTATATTGAATACTTTAAAAAATATTTATAATATATTTTCATCTTAAAATTCTCCTAACTTTTAAATCTCCCGAGTACTTCTGACATAATTTTTTGGAAAGAGCATTTCAATGTCCTTTAAAAAAAAATTAGTATACCCCGGAGAAACGTGGCCTTGACACTTGTATAAGCAATGTTTACAAGCGTTTGAAAACTTAAATTCGATATAGTATTTTCGTATATATTTTTTAGTTATTTCTAAACGCTTGAAGTACTTTAGACAATGTTTTTCAGAAAGACCATTCCTGTGTTGTTGTAAACCATTAAGTAGTATCTCGAATAAACGTCGCCTTATAATTTTAATGAAAATTATATTGAATACTTTAAAAAATATTTATAATATATTTTCATCTTAAAATTCTCCTAACTTTTAAATCTCCCGAGTACTTCTGACATAATTTTTTGGAAAGAGCATTTCAATGTCCTTTAAAAAAAAATTAGTATACCCCGGAGAAACGTGGCCTTGACACTTGTATAAGCAATGTTTACAAGCGTTTGAAAACTTAAATTCGATATAGTATTTTCGTATATATTTTTTAGTTTTTTCTAAACGCTTGAAGTACTTTAGACAATGTTTTTCAGAAAGACCATTCCTGTGTTGTTGTAGACCATTTAGTAGTATCTCGAATAAACGTTGCCTTATAATTTTATTGAAAATTATTTTAAATACTTTAAAGAATAATTATAATATATTTTCATTTTAAAATTCTCCCAACTTCTAAATCCCCCGAGTACTTCTGACATTATTTTTTGGAAAGAGCATTTTAATGTTCTTTAAAAAAAATTTGGTATACCCCGGATAAATGTGGCCTTGACACTTGCATAAGCAATGTTTACAGGCGTTTGAAAACTTAAATTCGATATAGTATTTTCGTATACATTTTTTCATAATTTTTAAAATCCTGAAGTAATTGAGAAATAAAGTCCTCGAGGCAATTTTTTTAGCAAGATCATTATTTCATCCTTTAACGAAAATTATTGTAAACTTTTCAAAACAACAAAAAAATTTAAAATTTTTAAAATTTTTGGATTTTAATATTCACGACGTTTCCAAAACAACGTTTTTAATTGTAAACCGTAGTTTATATTCTTTAATACCTTGTTAGTTACTTTTGGTATTCTTAATTCGGCCGGGTTATAATTTGGCTGCTAACTTTGGCTGCTAACTTCACACCGGTCGTATACTTATCGTTTCGTTGGTCTAAAACCATCTCCCCTATAGGATTGGTCCAATTCAATTTCGGATTCGTTTGATGATTGCAATACGTTGAGTAACGAACGAAGTCGTCTCAGTAATCAGAGAGAGGTAGGTAGATATATAACGAAAATTGGATATTGCAAAAGGCACGCACAATAACGGACAGGAAAGGAAATACGCGACATCCCGGTGCGTGCGCACCCAGCCGTGCTGTTATTTTACGGTCTTTGACACGCCAATGTTGTACCTATCTACTGCCGTAGAAAACAGCTTATACTTTTTTAGAAAATAGGAATTGTACTTTGAGTTAATAATAATTAGTGCAAAAGGCTTAGAAAAAAAATATTAGGTACCAGTCTGATTTATGTAATTTGTTACAAATATAAATAAATATTTTATCTATTTAAGCCTCATCTGTAAATGAACAAAATAAAAGCGTATCTGAGAAAAGTGTTTACAATCCGTGTTTCATAAAGCACGAGGAATACGGGTAAGACAATATGCGCCTGTATATACAGCGTGTCGTGATAGCCCAGAGCGCAACGAACCTGTCTCAAATTGATAAGGCCTTATGGCCATGGTTTGAATCCAGGCGTGTACCAATGAATTTTTCTGACTTGAGTACATTAACTATCACTGACTCCGTGCCTCGGAGAGCACGTTAAGCAGTCGGTCCCGGACGCTGTCAATAGATGGCGGTCGTTACAATCCCCAACCCGCAGTGGAGTAGCGTGGTGGATTTAAGCTCCGAACCCCCCCTCCTCACCCTGGGGGAGACCTAAGCCCCTGCAGTGGGGTAAAATGGGCTGATGATGATGATATACAGCGTATTTTTGCAACGTCAGGAACCATAATTATGCTAACACGTATTTTTACTCATTTTATTCATCGTATTTTATGCTAACTCTGTCTTCCACTGCTCTATCAATCATCATCATATTATTAATACACATCGTGTGCATTCTCAATTTGAACTGTTTATGTGACGTGTTCTCTCATGTAATAATACTTATATATAATAATACTTAATATTTGTGTCTTACAGACGGGCAGCGCGGACAGCGCCAGTGGCGGGTCGGGCGGATCGGGCATGGAGTGTCTGCGCTCTCCGCCAGGACCCTTCGACTACCTCATCACAGAGCAGGCAAAGTCTCTTGTCGCACTCCAGGTACGCGCTTAATTATTATTTACATCATTTCATATTGTATTTAGTGATTAGCTGGTACCAATGAAATAGTCCACGTTGTATACTTTTCTTTTTACTGTTCTGTTTTGAAAAATAGCAACGTAATGAAACATATTTATATCTTGAACCAAAATTGTATGTACTCAAATGTGAAAATTTCGTTAAAATGAGATTAGTTATTCAATTAGATTAGAATTATATAATTTTAATTAAACTATAGATAAGATAATTTATTTGCCACATTATTTAGCCTATTACAAATATTCTATTATACACTTTTTTTTACTTATAAAATATTTTTTTTTAAATAGGCTGTAAATAAAATTTAAAAAAATTAGAACTAGTTCTTGAATTTAAAGTGTTTAAGTGTTTTACTGGTCTACTACTAAAATTAGCACGAGATGATGCTGACTATTCTTTTAAGTACCTAGATCACGATTTCACGTGTTTAAATGTAAAAAAAAAACTGGTTGACAGCTATAGGGACTGCTGATAGAAGTGAAAACTTAGAACTTTTAGTATTAAAATTTGAAATTTTGTAATGTTTACATTAAATCAACATCAATCTGGTTTTCACATTTATCCACATCGTGTTCCACCACTTTCGGTATACATTGGAATCATATACATGCATATAACTATTGCTTGGAGTGTCAATAGACGTGAAAACCAGATTGATGTTAATAATTTTAATTTAAACAATATGAAATTCAAAATGTTAACACTAAAAGTTCTAAGTTTGCACTTCTATTGGCAGTCCCTATAACTGCCAACTAGTTTTTTTTTCTTTTGCCACCGTCTGAAGACATATCGTCAAGATCACGGATCTAAAAAATATGGAAAACGAATATTTAAAATAACCCTAATTCCTTGACAATATTTTTTCGTAAATGTCTAATAATAAAAGCGAATGATATAAAATTATAATCATTTTGCAAAAAATATCAAAGCACATATTTTATTTATCACAATTTAAGTTAATAAATAATTACGAAATATTAAATTTTTAAATAAAATAAAATATTTATTGGAATGAAAGTCTGAGCCTTTTTCATCAATTAAAACTAAGGATTTTAATAATATAAAGTAATAAACTATAATTTTGCATTAAACTTAAGCACATTAATCTTAAATTGTTATTAGATTATAAAATTTTTATGAAATTTTACAAAATTTTTAAATTCAAAATCCACGATAAAAATATGATTGAACAAATAGAAATATGTTTTATCACGGTAGTAACAAAACTTCCAAGCCACTGTGAAATACTAATTGCGTGATGCATTGCAGAGGTTGAAATATTAGAAAATAAATAATATAAAATTTTCAAACGCCAAAATAAATACGAAGATTTAAAATAATTTTCTGTTATTTATTTTTCATGTTAAAAATATTAATATATTTATTTAGTGCTCACTTTTGTGCACAGTGATTCTACAATTAAATGAGCATGTCGTGACGCGAACCCATAAGATTTTCCCCTACCAAAAAGTGCCCAACGCGGCTAAAGTTATCACTACAAAAAAATATTTAATTAAAATAGTACAAGGGGTAATAATAAGTACAAAGGTTATGTGCGATGCGCACCTGGAATCTGTTTTTGTACCGTTTCATCTTAAGTATAGGTGTGGTGTTTACACAATTTCAGGAACTCCAGAATGAGGTCGGTGCCCTGCTCGAGTTTCGCGACCTCGTCATCGAGACATTCCCTAACCTGCGGTCGAAGATGGCGCCATCGACGCCCGCGAGCAGCGTGCGCCGCGACTGGGAGCCGGGAGTGCGCGTGCGTCGCAAGCTGGCCGGCGGCGCCAGCGACAGCGCCCGCGCCAAACCACAGCCCTCCGTGCAGGATTCCGGTTTCAGTACCGAGACTTCTTGCGGAAAAGACGCATCAGCTTCTGCTACCGCCTCCACATCCCGGTCCCGCCCTGTCGAGGACGAACTGTGGGCGCTGCTCGACGTCATCCAGCGAAAAGGGTTGCGGATACGCGACGAAGCGGAACTCTTGCGTGGCGAGCTTGATGAACGACATTCTCCCGCCGCGGTTGACGATACCGCCGAAGAGTCATTCGTGCGTGCACTGTCCGCCGGATGCGCCGAGTGCACGTGTAACGACGCACGCCGGCTGCGCCGTGAACGAGATGCACTCCTTGCACGATCTGCTGAACTGGAGGCGGCGGTGGCCACGCGGTTGGCGGAGAGCTCCCCGGGCAGTCCACCTGCCACCAGCACCCCGCCGCCCCACACGACCCCGCTCGGTCGTCTCGACCACGTGCTCGATACACCTTTGCGTCCTCTGCGCGTCGCCACACCACCCTCCAAAAAGTTCGCGGCGATTCTCCAAGAGAGCAATCCCGTCGAACTTCAGAGACAGCTCCTCACTTCCACCGTTCAAGCTCAGGTATAATATAAATATATTCAACTCTGTGCACTTTGTTTGTTTAAAACCTAAACAACCAACCTAATCGGGTCATAAGTTTCAATCAAACGCTTTTTATTTCCATTCTCAATTAATGACCAGAAATCTATTATTTGTATTTGAAATTAGACTTCTTGAGGTTTTTCCTTTTTAAAAATTTAAAGAAGAGAAAACATAGAGTGGACGCAAAAAGACGGTGAGTCCAGTTAATTGCATCGCACCGCAGCGGTTACGCACCAACTCAAATTTTAAAAATTAAAAATTATATATATATTTAACTCCAAGGTTTTTGTTTAAGAGATTCCAAATTATTCACCGTATTTTAAAGTCGAAAGCATCGTAGATTAAAGCAACGGTTGACATGAGCAATATAAACGTCATGCGTTCTACAACCGACGATTGACCACGCAGAAGACTTAAAAATAAGTGAGGGCATATCAAATAACTTTTTATAGAGTTATATTTTCTGACTGACCGCTTCGCCAAGTGGTTAGAGACCCTAACTGCGGAGCCGAGGGTCGCAGGTTCGATTCCCGCCCGGGACAAATATTTGTGTGCATGAATATGTCCCGTGTCTGGGTGTAAAAGTATCTATATATGTATATATTATAAAAAAAAGAATATTTACGTATGTATATCAGTTGTCTGGTACCCCATAACACAAGCATAATACTTGCTTACTTTGGGACTAGATAGCGCTGTATGGGATGTCCCAGATATTATTATTATTATTTTGCATTAATAGTACATTATGATGCAAGTACGGTAAGCTGGATATTATAGTCGAAGTATTTATAGGCACGAGGCGAAACTGAGTACGAGTATCACACGACGTTTTTCAATACATTTTCGATTAAAATAATACTTCAAATACAATAATGGTGCGAGGTAAAGGCGCGAGCGGGTTGATTTTCGCGGTTTACGTATGCGTGATTGGCGTAAAGTGAAAAGGTCTAGTACTGTAAAATACAACATTACGGTAGAAATTTCGATGTCATAAAGACCGTATTAATAGCAAATATGTACTTTTAAATATAGATGTTTCATAAATATCTAAAGTTGTATAATCTATTTCCTAAAATAGTTACGACAGAACTTATGACCCGACTAGGTAGAGTCTAACAACTCTAAACTGGCGGGGCTCTTATTACGTTATGCTGGGAGCAAAATGGGTTATCAGGGAAGTATTTTAATCACTTTCACTCTACGAGTTCAAAGTAGGTGTGGTATGTTGGTAACATCCTGCAACACGTGCAATGAATGCACCCAAAGTAATTAGCTAACTGTCTTAATTTAGCCGATTATGCTTAACATTGGGAAATGCTTTTATACCACCAATGCAACATGTGTACGCAATTGGAAAGCGACGCAACGTAACTCATTTTATACCTAGTACTGCATTCCTAGAGACTACTTGGCGATTTCCATACATTACTTGTGATTGATAAAAATACTAAGATTGGTCAAAGTCATATTGGTCGACATTAAAGTTGTTTCCATAGCTAATTAAACATTTACCACAATATTTATAATTGATAGGCAAATTATTGGTCAAATTTAATAACAATTAATTTTGTCAAACTGTAAATGTATTTTTCATTTCTCATACTCGGAAAGTATTGTTGTTTTGATCTGATTATTGGGTAGAAAATGCTGCTTCCTTCCCTAGAGTGGGAAGAACTCATATAAATTACTTTCCACCTAAGGGCCGGAATGAACTTTAAAAATAGAACTGCTGTCAGCTGTGAAGAGTTTTATGTAAAAAAAAAACTAATTAAAAAAAATGCTGCGGCCATCTGAGTTTCTAAACAGCCAGTGTGAACTTAGGGCAAACTTCTTTGAGCGGAATAAGCCGCAACAATTTACGCGATGCGTTCCATATTTCAAATTTAAAAAGTCGACATAAATTGGCGGGATATTAATCTGTTGTGTATCTGTGACGGAATTCAAAAAAATTTACATTTAATTTATATAGATTTGACGTAAATATTTACCATCATCAATGATAAAAAATACTGGCTGTGTAGAATGCCACAAAAAAAACATAGATATTTCAATAAAATGAGTTCATCAGATTCATATATGGATTTAACGCTTTTTTTACTTTCCTCATATTCGTAATGAAAAGCAGAGTGCTTACCTCGGGTGAAAGACTTATTTAGGCACTCGAACTATTAGCGCCCTCGCTACGCTTGTGCGCCAAACCATCTCGTGCCTAAATAGATCACTTTCACCCCTTGTGTAACAATCTACTATTGTCTCCAATAACGGTAATTGTACAGCAACAAATATAAATATGGGCAACTTATTTGCTACATTTATTGAAAAATAATATAATAGTGATGTTTATCCCACTCATGGATATTATTCAAATGAAATTACTATACTAAATAAAAATACGCCTAATCCACCACGCCACTCTGTGAAGGAAAGGAGGGTGTTAAATATTTGAGCAAATCAAAACAGTAAAGATATCTAATACCAAACATATGGAGACATTGAAATAACTTACACAATAGATAATTACCGCCTACATATATTGTCAAAAGGTCTTTGTTATTCACTGTCGAGATCTGTGTAATTTTGTGGCACATTCTAATTACGTCATCAACCTTGACCTATCCAACAAAGTGCATACTACCCACAAAAATCCTGTCATTACATGCAGGAAATCGAAGATTTAAATTGAACGTCAAATTCATACATCTGTAAGACATAATTTTACAATTATAGTTACAGCTGTTATCTATTTCTATATTGTTATGAAGCATTTGATTTTCTACTAAAAAGTCTGAAGCATTAACTTTGATTGTAACAACTGAATCTCCATTGCTTGTAAATAAATGTCTCTATATAGGAAAACTAGGGCATCCTGAATACTTTATCTCTATTTTGGTTACACATTTTTAGAAAAAGAAAAAAAGGTCGACATTTCGTATAGTGCTCCCTTATTCTTAGTTGGTAAATATGACATGTATTTATTTTTACATTTATTTGTGGTAAATAGTTACAAATTTATGACATAAATTGTTTTTTTTTAACTAATTAAAACAATCTTTTTGTAATATTTGACTTATATATAAAAAAGTATGTGGACAATGAATTTACATATCGTTTTCTGTTCTCCTTCACCTCAGATTACGCTAATATTGATTGTATGATACTTTTAATAAAAATGATATACAGTGAATTTCGACTATAGATCTATGTGTCATCATCATCAGCCCATTTTTACCCTACTGCAGGGGCTTAGGCCTCCACCAGGGTGAGGAGGGGGGCTTGGAGCTTAAGTCCACCACGCTGCTCCACTGCGGGTTGAGAACTATAACGACTGCCATCTATTGACAGCGTCCGGGACCGACTGCTTAACGTGCCCTCCGAAGCACGGTGTCAGTGATATTGTGTACTTAAGTCAGAAAAACTCATTGGTACACGCCCGGATTCGAACCATGGCCGTATGGGGCCTTATAAATTTGAGACAGGTTCGTTGCGCCCTGGGCGATCACGACAATCTATGTGTATCCATGTTCAATTCACGATCACGATCGCTTAATCATTCAAATGAGCCAACATGGTTCTCAGTAACGATTGCCAATGTTGTTCAAATGCAATGCGTTGCACTAAAAGCGAGCACTGTTTATTAAACATTGTTTTCGAAACATTACCCACCGCGTTCCTTGTAATGTACCTATGTCGATGTTGATGTTATACGACGTGATTTAATAACATAATATTTTTTTTAGTCAGAATTCCATTGAATGAAAGTATAGACAAAGAAAAGTCTACTTACAATCGCTTTTGACGTCTTATAATTTGTAATGTTATTTATTTTAATCATAGAAGTAGATCACTATTTAAGCCTCTTAAATATTGATTGATGTATTATTAGATGGATATGGCATCATCATAGTTGCACATGGTCCGCTAATTTTAGGAGTTATGTGACGAATTGTCACATATTAGCAACCACGATCAGCTCGTGGCTTCGTCGTCCAATGAGGCTAAAATACTATTTAAAAAAAAACGGTTAAGTGGGACTGGCCCTCAGAGAGTTCCGTACTTTTATATATATATATATATATATATATAATAATACCTGGGACAGCCTCACACAGCGCTACCTAGTCCCAAAGTAAGCTAATATTATACTTGTGTCATGGGTACTAGACAACTGATGTACATGAATATTAAATAGAAAGATTAAGAAATATTTGCCCGAGCGGGAATCGAACACGTGACCTTGGGCTCTGCAGTTAGGATCTCTGACCACTCGGCCAATCGGTCAGTCGGTGTTATATAAACGTATTTATAGCTACTCAGCGCCATGCATAAATCGATTTAAAAATTATAAAAATGTGATATAACTATACATTATCGATTTCCGTATTTTTCACTTTACTCGTGCCGTGAAATCTTGCTTCTTCCCGGATTTTGAAAGTCAAAATATGCGGCATAAATGGCATTATTATTTGATTGCATTGACTTAGAAGCTTGATTTTTTTACAGCTCTAAGGGACCATAGACCTAAGCATTTGATATTTATTTCAATTTGATACCTCCGCGCGTTTCCGAGGAAAAGGGGCTTGACAGACAGACGGACAACAAAATAGGGTTCCTTATTTGCTTTTGAGGTATGGAACCCTAAAAATAAAATGGGAGTATGCATAATATAAATACGCGAAATATAAACCTACTTATGGTCCCATTTAATCGGCTACTAAAATTATAAGATTCGAAAGTTCAAAAAGTTTTTATTCAATTTAGGATGTTTACACACACTAATTGAAAGTCAAATTGAATCAATTAGGTACCGGTTCAGAAAACTAGAAGGAGAAGAACCGGCAACAAACTCCTCCTTCTTTATTTTATTTAAATATATGTTTTTCTTAATACTATTTAAAAAAATTAAAATGCTTACAACTATTACAATAATGTCTGTGTGCTTATTACTTATCATTTAAATACTCGGTAATACAATAGATTTAGAACTTTAGACAAGCAGAATTATATAGGGCAGAGTACCTACATGATGTTTTAACAAAATAGGTACATGCGATTTTAGAGTCGCCTTGCATAATTTGACAAATCTTCTGGATAATGTTTTAAATTAAGAAGGGCAATAATACGGTTTATGAATACGGACATAGTTTTGTTTTATATACTTATCTGAAGTTGATTTCTCGAAGTGTGGTTTGAGTATTGGCATAACTACTGAGTTTCTTGTTGGTTCTTCTCGATAGAATCTTCCCTCAGTACTGATGGTAGCTTAAAAATTGTATTTGAAGAATTAAAACCGCTTCAATATGTCTACTTACATAAAAACGTTATGATCTATTGATTAATAGTATTCAAAACTTGTCATTATTTAAATTTAGTACAAGACACAATTTAAAATATATATTTTGTTAACGCTAAAAGATTAAATATGTTACATTACCCTTTTTGAAAATACTTAGTTTTTTTTATTATTAAATTGTGTATACATTGAGAGCATGAGCAGAGGTTATTTTGCAGCAAAAATGTAGGATAATAATGACATGTGTGTGATCGACGATCTCAATGTGTGATCATAAACGCAGGCTGTGTGCGATAGTTATGTATTTTGACTAAAAATAATCGTCAAAACAGAAGGAATATAATAGTACATAATAGAAAGTCACCGTCTTCTTATATATTATTGAGTTATCTACATTCTTTTTAAATATGAAATGTTTTCAACTAATTTATTATCACCTCAAATAAAAATTTTGTAATTTATCATCAGGTTTTATCAGACCGTTTGCGTCGTGCGGCTGCGCAGCGTGCGGCACTACTCGAGCGGCTCGAACGTACGCGCGAGGAGAACGACGACCTCAAGTTTCAGGTAAAAGAGGTGCACATATTGTATAAGTGTAGGTCTTGCCAAACATCTTGATCGCTTTGGAATTGACGCGGTTGCGTGATCGCGCAATTGTAGGATTAGCTCTTGTCCCTGTGGTATCTATTTTTAACTACTATGACGTTAGTTGTTTCGATTTAAGAGGGATCAAAAATTATGACACTAGTCGTACGTTTCAAAGAATTGTTTTTTGTTTGGGTTTATTGGTTTGTAATTAATTTTTCGTTTACACTTCCTCAGTTGGAAGAGAAGAGTATCGAATTGGAAGGCACCAAAGCTAGAGTGAGAATGTTCGAAGGTAAACAGAAGTCGAATAATGACGGCGAAACGTCTGCGTTGCCGCGGAGCCGGGAACACAGCAGTATGAGGGACATGGAACCGCTGCAGATGCCAGACACGCCGGCCGGGGACTCAGCGGAAGCGCGTATCGCTGAAACCCCACGTCGCGGTCGTCCCAGCCGCATCCCGCTACATACTGCTGCGCACAAGGGCGCCGCACCCAAACCGCCCGTGGGCCGCGCACCTATCGCCCGCGACAGCGTGCCCTATCGCTCCCGGAGCGGCGAGTCGCCCGCACGGCCGCCTTCCGCACACTCATGCCGCAGCCACCGACACTCGCTCACTCGTACCGCGCGCAACGACTCCTACAACTCCGTCAAAAAGGATTCCGCCACGGGCGTCAAGAAAACCTCTTCCGTCCCCGTCCGCAGGACTAATACTCCGCAGAGGGAGGAGAACAAGGTGCGCCCCCGATCCTTCTGGAATGCATGGTTCAATTTCAAAGACAACGGCTCCTCGTGATCGCCGCAGTCGTCCGCCCCGCCGCCATCCCCGCCCCTTCCCCTGTAAGACTAACTCTCATTGGCACAGACGAACCGCCCTTACATATAACTTGTGGCTAAATCCACCCAGTGTGACGGAGTGCACCGCGCCCGTAACCGCCTTAACCGCGCCCCGCCGCGCCCTCTGCTCTGACTGTTCTCATGTGTCGGTTTCGGTTCACGAGCCGCGAGCGAGTCGTCCGCCGCCGGCAGCGCACACCTAATACACATGCCATTATGTCGATCGTAAGTTTTGGTTTTTTCATGCTTCTCTTTCTTTGCTTTCCTTTTTTTTTTTGTGTGTTCGATTTCATTTTTAGACTAGACATTCCTTTTTCCTGTGTTCATTTGTACGACCGTGCAGTCCCATTTGACATGACTATTTTATTTACCGATTGACTAACTGAAAGTTTGACACAAAGAAAAAATCTTCTAAACTAATACGTAAATACTTTTATTTCAAGTCAAGTCAAAGTCAAGTGAGACTGGTTCATGGAACAGAGTTAACGCATTGTGTTGGTTTTCAGTTGATTTGATTTATCATAAGTAGTTAGGCATAATTTAAGTATTATGGTAGTGGAAAAAAAAAAGCATGAACTATGTCGATAATTAAATAATATTTTAATGACCGAGATGTGTTTAAACCATTTCCTATGTGTAATTTTGTTACTGTTAGTACTTTGCAAGACATTGTTAATTATATAATGTATTTTTAATGCAATCACTTATTACTATTACGCATGAGTGTCATGTATTAATTATGTATAAATAACAGCAAAATTTTTTTTTAATTGGTTATAACTATTTGTGTTTTACGTTTTTTAATTTACTAGGTTTGTTCTTAATTATTTAGAAAGTGGTTAGACAAATAATTTAACATGCACTAGCACGAAAATATGATAAAAATTGTATTTTAGTGTATTCAGTATAATGTTATGTTTATTTCGTATTTATTATTTATTGTAATAATTTGCTATACTTATTATAATTTTGTTGATTTTTTTAATTGACATAGTGGCATAATATTATAGTAAAAGTCATATGAAACACTCGACTAAAAAGAAGCACTGATATATATTTTTCATACACAAGTAGTTTAAGATTTGAGAAGCACAAGTTTAAATATTAAAAATAAAATGTAAATTATGCTCACAATTGAAAAGCTTTATTTTGGATACTAAATAAAATTTTGAATTTGCACACATGTCTATCATAACCATGACGTAAGAAACTACATACGTAGCTAATATACACTATTTAAAATTCACAAAAGCATATATACACATATTATATTATTATATTAATTGTACTTTTTTTAGCAACCTGTTTGCATAATTGTTTTTTCGTCTTTGCCAGAAACAAAATCTAGTCATATTAGGGCTGAAGTATGAAATTGCCGTTTGCTATATGTTAAAATGGAATTAGATGTTATTAAAAAAAGTAATTATTTCATCGATGTAACTATCCATATTTTTTAGGCATTTATGTCATCTAATACGGATACTGTGAATGATTTTGTTACAGAAACGTAAGGAGTAAGACTCAACAAAGTTCGTAAAGACAATTACTACTGTTTCTCGGGAATCGATTTTTTTTTCTGATAAAGAAAGTTGTCCACTCTGCGGGAGAAAATGTATTCCGTAGAGGCCAACTCCAGAGAGTATGAAGAGTGACGAATTACTTTTAAGTGTAATTCCTGTAGTTTTGAAGTGGTTTATTGTACAATACCTATGAGGTGTTACGTTACTGTGAATCAATAATGGTGAATATCGGTTGACCAGCCGGGGTGGTTTTTTTTTTTGCTGTTTTATTATCATTGTCTGAAGTTCTTGACTATAGATCTCAACTGTTCGGAAACTTTCGTCATAGTTTGCCATTCTTTATTTTAAAATTCCCAATGCGAAAGCGGTGCGTTACAAGTTACAAGTTACAAGCTCACATTGTGAAATTATACATCAAAAACGGTCATGATGATTTTTATACCTTTCTTTAATAGTAATTGTCATGTATAAAACAAGAGTAAAACTTTTGTGTGCTAATTATGCTTACCATACCGTACCATATCAACCCATTAATGCCCCACTGCAGCGGCTTAGGCCTCCGTTATGCCTATAACCGAAGAAACATTTTTTTTTAACATAAATAGGTTAGGTTAATTAACGATAACGGAATCCATATAAAAATTCTAGGTAAAGTCCATATTCCGCTACATGGCTCCCCAAAGATTCTCAAAAAAAAAAAAATTACAAGTCCAAATCTCATGGGATTTCGAAGATATAGACATTTTCGTTAATAAAATTTTTTTTCTCAAGATCCCATGAGATTAGAACTTGCAATTTTTTTGAGAATCTACGGAGAGCCAGAAAAAAAAATACTTAGAAATCTAATCCAAATATATAAGGATTTATTTTCAAAAATCCTAAATTAGATAAAATCAAATAAATCACTTATTTATAAGTTTTTCTTTAGTTTTAAGCATAATTTGTCACACAGGAATTTTACTCTTGCGTTTTATATGGTGTTTACTATTAAAGGAATAAAAGATCATGATGGTTTTTGAGATACAATATACTGTGGAACTGTGTCTGCTGTGTTGGTACCGAAACAGAACTTATATTAAAAAATTACTTGGATTTTCAACGCTTCCATGTTTGAGCGTAGGTGCATTTGTGAAAACGATTGAAATACATTTCGGTAGGACCACGAAATAAAAACTGTTTTAAGTTTTTCAATGTTTTTAAATATGGTTTTATATTTATAAATTTTTCAAAGTGGTGTTTCATATGACCGGATATGACAACTTATTAACAATATCATAGAGAATACCTATAGAATTGAAATAGATTCCAAGCGACTGTTTGACAACTGCTCGGTTATTCAAATTGGTGCTAGTGGAATGACTCAGTTTTTGTAACATTTTGAGGGAAATTCCATATAGTTATATAGAATCACATGAGTGTTAATTAAATATTATAATATGTTAGCGTTTCTTCTTCACATTGTGCTTTGACCAATAAATATCAATGTTGTGTAGTTTATACGAAGTTATTCTGAAAATTACCCAAAAGTATTTGTGTCCATATGTGCCATGTTGGAAATGTCTTAGCCAAGCAGTTATCGATCATTGGCTTTAAATTATTTCAACTCTATACTCTCCATGGAATTGTTAATAAGTCATCATATCAGGTCTAGTCAATTATAATTTTGATGAAGTAATAATAATAATATATTTATTTCGGATTTACTATCCATATAAGCGAGCACAGTTAAACAAAAATTACAAATGTCAACAAAATAAAATAGCTCAAAATAATGAAAGGTAAAAATGTCAATAAAAATAATTTAAATTATTAAAATAAATACAACTAAGTATACAAAATATACAAAACTAAAACTAAATAACCTTATTTTTTCAAATTTAAAGTATGATATAAGTTTCTTTAAAATTATTAATTGTATTTTGGATAGGAAAAATGTTCTTATTGAATCAATTAGTTTTATTGATTTCGAATTCAGAACACAAATTTTAATTTTGAAAAAGTCCCTAATTAAAAATTTAACCATGCATGTTTTATTTTCATTCAAAGTGACCAATGGCTAGAACGCAATTTCATACTTAAACTCCTTTTGTTTTATTATAATTTATAAGAAAACTGTAGCAGAATACATTCGTTTTTTTTTGTGATTTATAGAAAAACAAATGAGTGCATACTTAATTTTTTATCTTACATACATTTAATTTAGTTCTCTAATTTACGATCTGGTTTTAATTTCTGGTAAAGAAAAAAAATAATTGCAGGTTGTCATACATTTGGTTGCATAATCCTTTGTTTGTTACGAGTTATACTATATGTCTTCCCAATTTAAATAAATTAGTAAAACTGTATTATATCCAACAGAAGTGCCGACAAAGAAGTTCGAACAAGGCGCAGCAAGACTCTTACCATGACTCGCTGAATTTCGTGAATTTACGCTGCGATTCGGAGGAAGCTTGCGAACTTATCACCGAATACCTCGCGAGGACAGACAGGCTCGTGCACAATCATTTACTCTTTTCACGACTATCTCGGAAACCTTTGCCGTTGACGACGGAGAAATCGGAATATCGATTAGCCTACGAGAACCCCCAAAACCTAGCGTTAGAATTATCCAAATCGGTACTATACGAGAATTCCGATTCGATAGATGTCGGCAATTTAAATCTAAACTCTCTCAATTCACACGGTGAGAGCAAACAGTACAGCGAAGACTCTCTGTGGAACGGTAAACCTCAACAATATTTCGAGAGCATGAATTCCGCGGGAAAGCACGACGAAAATATCCAAAAACACTACGATCAAGACTCTTTGATAGCTTGAACTGGTTGGTTAACAAAATCTATTGAATCACCGAGCTTGTACTACGTTACTGATTAGAGGGCGTATGAACGTGAAACGTATTGTTATACGCAAAAAATCTTTATATTTCGCGCGCCGGTAGGCACAGTTCGAAGTTCAAACCTTTTAAATCTTAAATAAATCGATTTCGATATTTTGTATTTCGAATTCCGCCTATTTCCTAACACTCAAAAATAAATCTGGCACAATTTTGTGTTCTTTGCTTCATGCGGTTTCTATTCTTTCATAATATAAGCTCGGTGGACACAATCGTCTGCGTCATATGATTAGACATAGTTTTAAAATAATCAATAGAAAATCGGTTATGTAGTTAAACTGTAAACTGCCACATTTATATGTAAAAATATGATATTATGGCCATAGATACAATCTCTTGATGTTTATGAACAGATTGTAATGGTCAACCTCTCTTAATGAAAGGCTAATAATTATGTATGGAATGAACTATAAAACTAATTTGGCATGGCTTAATTTATTACGTAATAAATAATAAACAAAGAAATACATTGAATCATTCCTATCTCTCTCTAAGACTTTGTAACTTTATTTATTATGATCAATATTAAATGAAATATGCAGAGCGCTTAGTTTTGCGAGAATTCCAATTTTTGTTATATTTATTATTTTTAAAATATGTTCACTTTTATTTACATTTTGATCTGTAAAAAATTATGTCCTCTGACAATTTATTTTCATTCCGAATGTCTGGAAGATGATCGAGAACTTGGAACGACTGTTGTAAGGCTGTGAAATGTTGTATGTATGTTAAACAGTGTTTCGCATATAGGGCTTGATTTCATTTTGTATGAATAAAAATGATACAATAGTAGTTAGGATTTTTTAAATGGTTCACATGGTAAAATACTAGGATACTAGGTGTCTCAATATTGAACTGGTTTGAATCGTCCATTCTTATACGTCCTAGTGTGATATTTTAAAATGGCCTTTCTGTTAATGGAACACAAATAGTAAAATATGTCATGTGAACCTAGTTTATGATGATATATGAAGTCGACATGTACGGTAAATACCGTCGCATCTGGCTACAGACGAGCGGTAGGCGAGACTGATTTTAATTATTTTTTTTTTTAACGTGTCTAGTGATACCTAATACCAATGTACTATGAAAAACTCCATATAGAATTTCGTATTAGCTATACACGAGTATGTTTATTAATTTGTAAACTTATATGAATTCCTACAGTTTATGTTTAAAAATAAATGAATAATGTAATATTATGCTGAGTGAAAATGTTGCCTATTTAATATTAAGCTACAAATAAAATAATTTTATGCATAAGTTTCCGATTATGTAGCATACGTTTATGTCTATATTTATGTAGATAGAATATCATTAGGGGAAATAAAATATATTTGAATGTTTCATTTGTTAAGATTTTCTTTTTAATGTTATGTAAACTTTTATGAATTTGTAAATAGTAAGTTAATTCCTACTATAATTTAAGATACTCATTAAATATTCTAGTTGACTCAAATCTAGTTGGTGAATAATGTAATGAAGTACAGAAATCATATCATATACAAAATATTCAAATAAATTGTTCATATCAAATTAATAAAATGTTTTATTTTTTTTATGAAGGTTGGCTTTAGAGTTGGAGCGCAAGAATTTGCGGTTAGTATTTTGTAAGGGTTGGTCCCCCCTTTGAAATGATACCCCTCTTCCCGCAGAAATGTGTACTTCCTTTGAAATTAATAGTTCATGTACATAAATAGTCCGGTCGTGGGACACTAAATTTTACTAAAAGGTTTTGATATTTCTAAAGTTGTTCGTTTTTGGTGAGTGGATAGATAAAGTGCACGGTGAGCTACTGTAAAAAAGTTAGAAGTTTTAGGGCTGTGCTAAGGGAATGGCTTAGGTTTTCCTTAATATTTCGTGTAACACAGTGTATATAGAATTAAAATTTGAAATTTTAATCTTACTAATATTAACTCACAATGCACTTTATCTATCCACTCATTAAAAAACGAACAGCTTTAGAATTATCAAAACTTTTTTATGAAATTTAATGTCCCACGACCAACTTGTTTTTTTAAATTTTCGTAGTATCCCTTATGTTATCTTTCTAAAAATTTTACAATATGAGGTTAAGAGAGTTCTAATTAAAAACCAATCAAAATTTCAAATTTTAATTTTATATACAGTGTGTTACACGAAATATTAAGAAATACCTAGTTACACCCTTAGCACAGCCCTAAAACTTCTAACTTTTTGACAATAGCTCACAATCCACTTTGTCTATCCACTTACAGATCGCGCGGCGAGAGTTTGGCTTTGACCTTCGGGGTGGAGGGGATTACTGCGCATGGGTACTGTCACGCACGAAATACTTTTCCTTTTTTATGTACCAGGTTGGATATTTGAGTGGGTCAAAATTCATGTACTGTGGTAATAATGCTAGAAAATAATACGAAATAGATAAACTTCTTCATTTATTAAAACTATTGATAGTTATTTTATTTATATAAAATGTTTATTTCCTTTTAAAGTTTACAGAGACAGCGATGAAAATTCTAAATAATTGTTTTTTAATAAAATCATCATCATCTTCATAACCATCATAAGAATCATCGTCTTCGGAACTATCATCGACGCGAATTATAAATTGCTCGGTAAGTAAATCAACTACATGGTCACTCTTGGCGTACTCTTCTTCTATATCTTTCACCTTTTTACATATTTTTTCCCATTCCTGGGCACCCATTAAGGATACTTTTTCTTTGATAAGTTTGGTACATTCTTGTAAATTCCATTTAACATTTTTGCTAGCTACATATTGTTTAATAGTAGCCCATGCCTACTATAACTCAACAAATAATAACAATCGACAACAATAAACAATTAACGAAAATAGCAATTCACTTGTGAATGTGATTGTAGAACAGGAGTGCGCGGGGCATGCGAGAGGCAGGGAACGACTGGAGCGCCAATCAGAGCACCGCGTGCGCCTACACACCCGCCCCGCACCCCGCTAATTGCCCGTTGATACCCAATTTTCAAATTTTTGCGCTATAACGGTCAAAGCCAAACTATCGCCGCGCGATCTGTATCAAAAAAGGAACAGCTTTAGAATTATAAAAACTTTTTTATGAAATTTAATGTCCCACGACCAGACTGTTATTTTTATTTAATTTTCGTAATATCCCTTATGTTATCGTTCTAAAAATTTTACAACGCGAGGTTAAGTTAGTTCTCATTATGACCCAATCAAAATTTCAAATTTTAAATCTATATACAGCGTGCTACACAAAATATTAAGAAATACCTAGCCACGCCCTTAGCACAGCCCTAAAACTTCTAACTTTTTGACAATAGCTCAGAATGCACTTTATCTATCCACTCACCAAAAACGAAGATCCTTGGAATTATCGTAAGTAATTTTTCTCTGGCTACGCGACTAAAAAAGGAACATAGTTTTATGCTTTAAAAATTATTTTGTTTCAAGCACCGCAAACACTGGACAGATAAATCTAAACTTATTTGATTTGATTATGCGCGATCATATATATCTACAAATTTGTACAGAACTCTCGGTAGGCGAGTCCAGCTCGCACTTGTCCAGTTTTTTTTCCAGTTTAGTTTCATCCGTCCACTGTTTGGGCTTGTTTGATTCATTTTAATAAGTACTCTGGTTTTAGGGTGTTGGTAAACTATCAAAAAATAAATAGGTCCACAAATGTCAATATAAAAACCATATAAAATTTTAGCTTTTTAACATTAAATAATTTGCTTTGACGTCAGAAATACTAAAGAATGACATTACTAGGAATAAAATTATTTTCAACTTTTTTTTAATATTATTAATAAATATTAACAATAATACCTAGCTTGTTTTTGAAACAGGTACTTTTTATCCTTTATTTATTTTTTTGTTATAATCATAGGTAACCTACCTACCTACCTAAAATGTTGGATTTCTCGCTGAAATCTTACATTATTGGTTAGCAAAATTTTTTTTCCTGTTCCCGCTGTGTAGGAATTTGGAGTTTTAACTGTCGTGCTTTTATACATTGGGACTGTATCTACAATATTTACTGTATAAATAACATGAGTGCACTGATAGCTAGAGACAATTTTTATTACTTATTTTGTTAAAGTGAACCTTTGACTTTTAGTATCAATTGTTAAGGGAATAAGCTCTGCAAAGGAAAGCGTAATTTTATAGTACATAGTAATACAATGTAGTTTTCATCATAAATTTTTTTTTTTTAATTTTCTTTTACAATAACATCATAAAGATAAAATGCATCTAATTTTCGCTTATTGCTTAAATGTCATTTTCTTTAGAATTTTTACTTATAAAAGTACATTTTATAAGTTAATCTGTTACTCGTTAAACAATACAGTCTAGTTAGCTGTGATAGTTTTTCTTTTAACTACGTTATATATACATACTCCTGTTATAAATTTTTTCCCCATATCCAAAAACAATTTGTTTAGCTGGTAGAGGGGGGAGGGGGGGACATGACTAACAAAAATTTGGACTTTAGGAGTCCATATCTCAACAACTGTTAACTTAAATAAAAAAAAATCTTTGAAACCTTGATATCATTTTTTACGAATTACTAGCGACCGCCCGCAGCTTCGCTTGCGTAGACTACGAATTCCTGTTATTGGTACTATTAACGTTCGAGATGGTTTATACGTACTTTTTGCTGGAACCAATTTTGGTTACACCCATTCAGACTTTCAATCTTCATTCCCCTTCCACCCTTTAAAAAAACCGATACAATTTTTCATCTCCCGTTTCCCACCCTAAAAATGTGGAAATCTAAAAACCCTGAAACACGTCATTATTTGAGTCCCTCCATTACCATCCTTAAGTTTGAAATTTCTAAAAAAGCCTTTCTTAACTTAATGCTCACGTTATAAAATAAACCTACGTTCCAAATTTAAGCTTCCTAGACTTAGTAGTTTTGGCTGTAGTAGTTGATAGATCAGTGTGGACAAACGACAGACAGATAGACAGACAAACACAAAAAGTTGCTTATGACACTCTTTCAAATCTTCTTTCACGTCTGCAAAGTTTCATTAAAATCTGTTCAGCCGTAGTGGAAATTAGCTCGAATAGATAAAATTGAATTGAATAGACACATAGACGTACAGACAAACAGACGGACAAAAAGTAGCTAATGTCAAATCTTTTGACAACCTTCTTTCCCGTCTGCAAAGTTTCCTTAAAATCTGTTTAGCCGTTTTGGAGATTAGCTCAATAGACAGATACACGTACAGACAGACAGACGGACAAAAAGTAACATTTGTTAGTTTTGACGACCTTACACGTACAGACAAACAGACGGACAAAAAGTAACATTTGTTAGTTTTGACGACCTTCTTTTCATACTTGTGATGTTTCATTAAAATTGGTTTAGGCAGATGGACGTACAGACAGACTTACAAAAAGTTATGTATGTCACTTTTGACTACATCCTTTCTATATGTGTAAAGTTTCATCAAAATCGGTTAAGCTGTTTTGGCCGAAACCTATTTGCTCGAATAGACAGTTCGTTTTCATATATATAGCCTATAACACTCCGCTAGATTCAGGCTATCAAAGGCAAAAAAAAAATTTTCAAATCCGACTGGTAGTTTCAGAGATTAGCGCATTCAAACAAACAAACAAACTCTTCAGCTTTATAATAAGTATTTCTATTATATAGATTAATAGATTATAAGATAATAAGAAAATAAGATAATACTGAAAACCGTATCAAAGTCTATTGCGTGGTTTGGAAGTAAAAAGTTAACGAACAGAGGCAGACAGCGAATTTATTTTCTCCCGCTATAGTTTTCATATTTTGATAAATACTGCTAAGATATTAATTTAAATTGTGTGGTGTAAAGGGCAATTATAATATGCATGAAATGCTTAAGACAACTAACGTATTAAATTTGATAAGGATGAATATTACGTTTAAAAAACATCTTCGCAAATAGTACATAATGTTAGAACAAATTTGATTGTCATAAAAAAGGTTATAGTAAGTTAACCTTAAAAGATACCTACACATATGCTGTCGCGGACTTTTGGTTAACATCAACCGTTTACGCAGCGCGCGCGACGGAAGCGCTCAAAAGGAATAATTTTTCCCGTTTTTGCAACATTTTTTATTGATGCTCCACTCCTATTGGTCGTAGCGTGATGTAATATAGCCTATAGCCTTCCTCGATAAATGGACTATCCAACACAACTAAATACAAAAATAATTTTTCAATTTGAACCAGTAGTTCCTGAGATTTGCGCGTTCAAACAAACAAACAAACTCTTCAGCTTTATAATATTAGTATAGATTTTTTCGTACTTCAGTTACATGTATGGCAATCTATCCCAAAAAAAAAAAATTCTTCATTTCACTACGTCGTTGTGTAGCGGTTTATAGATTAGGTACACCTACCTTCCAAATTTTATATATATATTGCCAAAAGTTTCCGAGAAAAACCACAGACAGATTGACGGACGGACGGACATGGCGAAACTATAAGGGATCCTTTTTTGCCATTTGGCTACGGAACCCTAAAAAGTAGGTAGTTACCTAATCAACACAAAGATCTTCTGAAAAGATTTAATACTTTTCTATATAATTTTGTTAACTGTATTTTGTTCAAAAATGTTGAGTTACATCCAATTTAGATAATTAAGTGAAATTACTCGTATATTAAGTATCAAGTACTGCTAAGTAATTTGTGCCATAGGGTCATGTCATGTTACTATTATATTGATTTCAAAACAGAATTATTTTTTTGTGTAGGAAAAATGACATTATTAAAGTTTCGTATAATTTTCATTTTTTTTATCTCTAGTGTCACAACTCAAATTTTTGATATTTTTTTTTTTGCATTATAAGTATCACATTATTTAATACCTATACCGTTTTGTTGTGGTACAAAAACCTTTGAAAGTAAAAAAAAAACTTATGAAGCATTTTGTTAATTTTCGTTTGACCCGTTCGTTTTAACGGGTCGTTAAATCTGGCCGTCCATACTTTGTTGAGGAAATATATACTTTAATACGTCACTTTAAGATACATTTTTATGAAACTATTACTAGGTTAGGTAACGGTTCTATAATAAAGAGAGATACGAATTTCGACTTTATATGTTAAATATCATTATGGAATGTACAACATTACTGATCGAACCGAAAAGGATTGAATAATCTGTTAAGAAATGAAACATTTGCCCATAATGACATTTACGGATCAAAAAATGATCGCTTCGTGGTATGTACTTAGACGCTCAGGTGCGCTCAGTCAGGTTTACGCTGAATGATCTGTTCGAATGAACGGGTGGAAAAACCCGGGTCGTGCGTGTCTTTGACGGGTCGCGGATCGAACAGATCATTTGAATTGAACGAACTGCAGATGTCTAATTTGAGCGGAGGTGCGATATACTTACTTAGCCCACATAAAAAACATTAAGGTCTACATTTGGTGTCAAAAATAAAATGGCCTAGTATTCCATGCGTTTGTAATTTGAATTGACACAACTTGTAGGTTTGTATATAACAGCTAGTTTCTAATATTATATCCGCGAAGTAACAAAATAAGTTTTCATTACTCACACTCGGAAAGTACGCTTGAAGCTACCTGTTAAGAGGAATGAAAGTAGTACTTTTCGTCCCTGGAAAACGATTTTCCCTGCTGTCAAATAAATTTTAAAAAAAACTACCTATACAAGCCATGTGTCAACTTTTATATAACAACTCTGTTGATTCGCGGCGTAAAAGTCTAACAAAACAACATTATCAACAATTTTGTAATATGACTTTACACTTTTAATTTACTTTGAACTAAATTATTATTTAATTTACATAGATTTGAGCTAAAAAGTAACCATGATCAATGTTAAAAAGTACTGGCAGGTAGAATGCCATAGTAAAAGAAAAATAATAAATGCGTAAAAGCGGCAATTCATTCTTCAGTTGTCTTGGCGAGTGCTGGTTATTTACGTATACAGATATTAGTATGAAATGAGTTCATCAGATTCAAATATGGTTTTAACGCGTTTTTGTTTTTTACTTTCCTCATATTCGTAATGAAAAGCAGCATGTTTACCTCTGGTGAAACGCCTATTTAGGCACTGGGAATATTAAATTAGATAGGTCCTTTTCACCCCTTTTGTAACAATTTACTATTTCATTACTCATACTCGGAAAGTAGTACGCTTGAAGCCCAGGCTTGAAGTTACATAATCAGAGGGATGAAAGTAGTACTTTTCGTCCCTGGGAAAGGATTTTCCCTGCTGTCCGAAAATTTAAAATAAAAAAAACTATTTAAGCCATGAGACCATGAGTATTCAACCCGCGGCCCTTCTCGTGTAATGGTGCGGCCTTCAATTAGTCCTAACTTTACTATTGTAATAAAGGTATTTATAACTCGTTTCTGTGTAACGCTTTCTTCGTGGAAGAAAACAGTTAGCAAAAAATACTTATATAGATATCTGAAAAAATGGTCCCAGATAATTTGAAAACTCAAAAAGACTTTTTTTTAAATTTTGAGCCTTTATTGTTTAACATATAACTGCGAGGCTTCATATTCAAAAAATAAATACCTACGAAAAAATAAATATCGGAACCGTCTCTCTGACTTCCACCTGGAAAATATATTAAAAATCGCTTATTCAAGAAGAGAGGCGAATATTAGTGAATCGGTAAAAACCCGGCAAAATAAAAAATCAAACTACTTAATTGTTATCTGTTGCCAAACCCAATATCTTTTTGATTGATTGAATGCATCTTTTTTGTACCTACTATGCAATTTTTTTTACTCAATTCTCGCACTTGTGGCCCTCTGAAAACTTAAATATTTTTCATTTGGCCCTTATAAATAAAAAGTTGAAGATCGTTGATTTAAACCATGTCCTAACTTTTTATGTACAACGACTTTGTGAAATCGCGGGGTAAAATTATAATTAAAAAGTATTAATAACAATTTTGTAATATAACTTTATACTTTTAATTTACTTTTAAATAACCATCTTCAATGATAAAAAAAATACAAGCTGACAAAATGCCACAGTAAAAGAAACATAAAAAAGGCGAGAAAAAGGCAATTCGATCTTCAGTTCTTTTTTCGAGTGCTAATTAATTAATATACTATAGTGAATGGTAGTGGTGTAAGCGAGTGACATACGAGTGACTGAATGAGTTGTTGCCAGTCGGCAACAATGCATGGCGCAAACGTCTAGATCGCGGTGCCCCTTCTCTACGTTAGTAATATTATTTCTATGTTTCTGAGGGTTGCATGCGTTCATCCGAGGTGATTACGGGAGTTTTCCAAACCAAGCTTAGTTGTTAGTCAAGCATTGTTGTCAATGTCCATCATATTAGACTGAAATCTACATTCTCTTTGGTCTTTTTGTCAACCTGACAGATTGACATTTAGAGAGAATGACATGTGTCATGTGATATTGTGATGAGAATGACATTTGGAGTGATTTGGAGTAGGTAGTTTGTTTTTTTCCGTGTTCCTTTTCAATTCTTTTCCTTGTCCATGTTAGCTTGCAAAAATTGACTATAAGTTCCTTGTTCCTTCTCTGTTGTTCATTTGTATTCAATTCTATCTTATGAATTTCAGTAATACTAACATGACACCAATGTATACACCAGAACGGCAGGTGTAGTGCAAGTGCAGTATATATCGGTGAACGGTGGCGGTGCAGTATAGTACAAACAACCACAGTTAAATACAACACTGCAGTATACACTTAAGTTAGTAGATCTGTAATCTGTATGGGTTAATGGGACTATGGGTTTTAGTTGTGGTAGTGCCTGCTGTACCTGACCAAAGAATTTTATATGTTACGAATTTGTTATCTAGCTAAGTTGTCAAGTAGATACATGACGAGAGTAACTATTCTGTGGTTCATCGTTTCTTCACAGTGCTTGTGGCTGCTTGTGGTGCTTCATGGTCCACGGTAGTTTACGGCCTAAGAAGCACAGTATTCACTAAGCATATGGCATTGTCATTGACTAAGAATTAAAGCATATGTAGGTAGGTATGTATTCAATTGTAAGTTTGTATATTAATAATAACTAACCTTGCGTAACTAATGAAAATTACTTATTGGTAGGGAGTCGGCTTTCTAATGCTGCCTGATAAAAATTGTGTTCATAAAAGCCTTATATTTTATTCTCATTTCTTTACAAAAATATTTACTGCGTGAGGTTCCTACACCTCTCCTTTTCCTTTTTCTAAATTCCAGCCCAACTGATAGAGTTGTATGGTGCCTAAGTGGGTGTAGTTAATTACATAAATAAATTCTACATAAGTCATATAATACAAGTTTTATAACCTCTCCTATTTATTTCCAGTTATAACCACAAAATAAAATGCATCATTTAATAAGACATATACATCGAGGAGACAAATTTTACATATGTTGGATTGCAGATACATGGCCTGCACGATTTAGAGCCATATATAAAAAGAAATTACGATCACAAAATATTTGTGATTTATGGTAAGAGTATCTAGAACCCTTAAATGTACATACAATAATAATGTTTTAAAACTCAAATATCTAACAAAAATTTTCTATCACCATATCTCTTGAACTCATGTGACTAGGAAGTTAATACTTCATTAGAGGCTACTGTCAAGTCATTTAAACGCAATGGAAGATTTTTTTTGTATTTTATCCAGATAGGAATGAAATGTTAACGCACATGGGAGGCCTATAGGTATATTAAACATTGGACTAAGCAACTAAGCAAGGACTAAAATAGTGACAAGGTACAACACAACAAACCATTCACAATTTTAGTCCAGTCACACTGTGTTAATGACTTTTTCTAAATTAATGTATCTTGTTATTATAAAGGAAAAAATTATAAATAATAAGATATTCCACACAAATGAAATTGTGTTGTGTGAAATTTATAAAATTCAATTATTTTTTTAATTTACAGTGCAAGCTTGTCTAAGATAATGAAAAGGAATTCTGAAAAATTTGTGGATAAGTTATCTCTACGCCTGAACTGTCAATTAATTCATGGCTTGACAATACTATATAAGATGAAAACCACTGTGCTTTTAGGTAGCTATTTTTTTTTTTATTAACATTTCATAGATTTTAGTATCCTGATGGTATTGAATTTAGTTTTAGAACTCAAAAATCAATAAAAATTATACAACAAAGAAGATTAGCAGTCATTCAGTTTCAAGGGTTGCATTTAGTATAGGGCTGCCATATGTCTCAGTAGAAAACAACATATTAATTTTTAATGATTAATCATTAATACAAGTATTTTCATGTTGCTGCCACATTAATCTTCAGGGAACTCTGGGAGCATATATATACATTTTTATATACATTTTTCTATCTGCTATACTTAGTTTAGTTTAGTTTATGATAAAAGTATACCCAGATATTATTTTTGTCAGACGATTTGAACCACCCCCTCGGCCAGTAAAGACGTTCATCAAATTCATGTCGATTTGAACCACCCCCTCGGCCAGTAAAGACGTTCATCAAATTCATGTCATAATACTTTTTAGAATCATTGGTGATTGACTTTTTTATTTTAGTTTTTCTATTGTTCTTGTTTCTAAACATGGCTAAATTACTCGGTTTTTCAGCATAGTCAGTTTTTAGCTAAATGTCCCTGTCTGTGCCACAATATTTATGACAACCCTAATTTAGCGTAAATATTGGAAAAAAGGAGATCTAAATCATAATAAAATAAAAGGGAAAATGGGAATTGGATAAAATGCAGTTTTAACTTGTGTAAAAATTATGGCAGCATATACTTTGAAAAACAATAAATGTATCATAAGTAAAATATCAGGTCTTATTTATACAAATTTGAAAAGGTTGCAGTATAGCGTACGTGTATCTGTTACAATCATCCCGTCAAGACTCATGAAACATTAAATGTTAATGTTAAAAATCGAACTACTGAAGAATGACTATATGTTATCGGACGATCAACATATTTTATTCATCTGTTTAGCAGACGATTAGCACCGTCCTAAATAAAAACTGTACGTATATCAATAGTGCACACGTGCATGAAGTGAAACTTCTGAAACTGAAGTTTACTTTGTTAGACTGAGTTTGTCTGAATTGGACCGAGTTTGACTGACTATATTAAGTACTAGACAACTGATATACACACTTAGATTTTATTTTAATACATGGACCAAGTTAAATCGAATTGGTCTGAGTTTGACTATATATTGTAAATATAATGAGCAACGAGTTTCCTGACTATATTTTCATTAGTAATTTTTTAATCAAAGGTTTAGATACATAACAATTACATCAGAGAAAAATTTCTCTATTTTGCAAAAGGAAGTTTCAATTCAAGAAATTAGTGACATAGTAAACAACTAATTGCTCTATACATACATTAAGTATGCTTTGACAAACGAGTCTTGATTGAGCGACGACGGCCTGCCATTCTTCTTTAAATCAAATTTTTTAAATCTACTTTGTTAGACATTGCATTAACTTAGTCATTATTCATTTATTTTTAACTATTCCAGAAGACTTAGCTAAAGCTGTTACTTCTACCAGGAGAATAAACAGAAAGTAAGTATGAAAACTGCACTTAATAATAATAATAATAATGCATACATCACAACAATGTCTAGGCCCCGAACTAGGCATTAGCTTGTGTTTTGGGCACCACATACATATAACAACCAAGACCCGGTACCAGTATCAATATTCATCATATAAATACTGACCGGACCTGGAATTCGAACCCGGGGCCTCCAGCTTCGTAGACAGGGTCGCTACCAACTAGGCTAAACGTTCGTCAAATTTATTTAACTTATCCATACTAATATAAATGTAAAAGTAATAACGTTTGTTTGTTTGTTCTTCACGTCGTCGTATCGGAGCAACGTGATGCGTTATTTTATTCTTTTTAATTGAGATAGTTAAACAGACGAGAAGTAATATAGGATATTGTTTATTCCAATCGAAAGTTGTCATGAGATACCATATTTGTTCAATGGAACAAAGAAACGACTGAAAACTAACATAGTAACATGCAACGAAGCGACCTAATTGACTATTGTTTGTTTTTGATGAATTCCGATCTTATTCCATTTGCAGTGTCAGAATACATTAAAAAAAAAGTATCTGTTAAATTCATATGTTTGCGTTTAGTAATACTTTTTGTAGTGTATTTAAAGAAAAATTGTTATCGAACATTATGAACAAACCCACATAAGAACCATTTAGATTAGTTTTTATTTTTCATCGTTTAGTTGATGAGCATAAACGAACAAAACAAAATTGTGACATTGTTATTTCTTGTGTAAATGACATGTTATTTCTTGTGTAAATGACAAAATAATTAGAAAAATACTTTGAATTTGCTTGAAATGCGAAAGAATAACTTGAATCATTAACAACATCGAAAACATCGGCAGGTGATTCGGTAGCCCTCATTGCAATAAAAATAAGAAGAACTAAAATGCTGGAATTGACCTTAAATTAGATATATAGACATTTTGCAGAAATGACCAATTTATACAACAACGGAGCCATTTAGAAATTTGGTAATGAACATTTATATTATAACATCATATAACTATTTCCAGATATGGCCGTAAGCGCCCTTCCAAGAAACGTACTCTTCCAAAATATCGCACAGAGTTGCCTGTTGAAGAAGATCTAGAACAGGTTCAGGTTAATATGCCATGATTTCAAATATTATAATTTGTGTTTATTATCATTATTTCTATTGATTACTAAATGATGTTGAATTGTGTTACAGCTTTTCATTTATATCGTTATCAAATTTATTTTCCAGACTAGCAGCGTTGCGCTCGCTCATATACAAGATATAACTCTGCGTGACGACGTTGCCTTGCCGATACCTCAAATCCCTATGGTTAGTTTTATTTTTGACTGTCACCTTAAATATCGGGAGATCCAGATTCGAATCTAAATGTCTGAAATGAATTTAAGTTTCGGATTTTGTTGCAGTATGCTTCTGTTACCGTCAGAATACTCGCGGCTGATGTCGGAAATACTTGTCAGTACATAAACTTTGAGCTTGGTTATAGTTTCAAATAATTTATTACGTCATGTAAAATAAGCGTTAACAGTGAACCTACCAAGAAGGAGATTTATCGGTCTTTTTGGTGGTGCGAGATTACGCGCCTCATGCTTAATTTTGTCGTCGTTCATTGCTCTTTTTACGTGACGCGACCTATGTATAATCTGTAAAAACTTTTGAGACAATATCCAAATTAGATTTTGCAGTATTTGATTTACTTTAGGAATAATGAAATTTGCACCTTAATGTTCCACCTTAGTTAGACTTTGCACACTCACTAAGTTTAGTATCCGAATTACGAGTATATTTGAATTATTTTTAACACCTCTAATTTTATTTAAGTACATTTAGCATCCAATTTAGATTTTGCAGTTGAATTAAATTTAGCATTCAGATTAAATTGTGCAACTAAAATACTTTTAATTGAAAAATTTACCATACTCATTAGATGTTGCACCTAAAGCTCAATTAAAATTATTTTGATTTAGCATCCGAATTATATTTTGCACGTAAATTAGATTTAGCACCTCGGTTAAAATCCTTGCTGTGTTTATCAGTTAAAATATTAACTGATAATCTTAAGTGTTTAAGTGATACCACAATTATTAGTATTATGTAGTCTAAAATAGTTTTGTTACAACACGGAAAAATGTGATTACTGCCTTTAATCGCCTTTTAGAATTAGCCAATCAAATCAATTCTAAAATAATCTATGGGCTATTCCATTTTCGAATAGTTTAACAGAAAAACAAAATGTTTATACTCACAACACAAATACGTTAAATGTAATATAATGCGACGTCTTAGTGATAAAAGAAATATCCTATGTACCTAGATCAAAATATTGGCTAAATTATTAGCCAGATATTTTGATAATTCTGTATTACGTAATAGGGTAGAATTTAGTTCTAAGCTTGACCGTTGTCTGCATGGATCCGGAGTTCTATGGAAACGCAGAGCTGTAGAAATTTAAACTGGCTACTCCCATAGAAAAGGAACCTAATATATTTAAATTAGTTTTTCATACAGAGTTTCCTTGGCAAAAATGAACGTATAGAATTACTAACGACCACCTACAGCTTCGCTCGCATGGATTACTCTTGTGTATTACTATTTATTATTGGTTATTTTATAATTTCACATAAAACACTCAAACATTTTATTTTATTTTTTTACATGAATCAAAGCGGCTGAAAGGACTGCGTTTTATGTGTTGAAAATGAAAAAAATTCTGTATCTGTCATATAAATTTGGTTCTGTTTTTCAAAAAAGTAGCATGGCACTAACATATTGTACCCGATTCTATAAAATACATATGATTTGAATCAGTTTAGTCAATTGTAATAGAATATTGTGATGTTTATGCGTGCTTTATCGTCGATGTTAAAAGATCACGCGGTTTTACAAACATATCAATCGAATACGAAAAATTCGAGATAAAATTACAAGTAAATTAGAAATGAAATTCAATTTTTGAGGCGGCGCAGTCAAAAGATAAAGCACCGACGACGTGAATTATTCCCTTAATAAATTACAATTTAAATTTCATTCGAATGTTCGATGATGGAAATTTTACTAAACTTCCGGGCCGAGATTTCGGCGCATATATAAGGAGGCCGGCGCCGGTGCCAGCGAGTATTTTTGGAAGAGTCAAGAAGCAAACATATCTGCGAACAAGTGCGATAACAGTTTATGATTTTCTTAAGAAATAAAGTATAAATACAACTTAAATCAGTCTTTCATGCATCCAAAAATATCTGGGTTGCTAGCCTGTAACAATATACGACTACGATTCTGTGAAAATTCTGACTGTTGGGCCGTTCTTAATACATCATTATCATTTATTTCATGCAATCATATTTATCAAACCTATAACGGTAAAACTATATACAGTATAATAGATACATTTTGTACGCGATCTAATACAATACTTATACAATAGCAAAAATTTAACTTTACAGGAAAGGTTTGGTGAAAAGAACGCGGATGAAGCTATACAGATGTTAACTGATAATACTTTGGAAGTTATGATGGCAGGAGATGAGACAGCTGGTCAAGCTAGTGGTGTAGATGTCACGAACCTTCAGGCCCAGGATTTGGATAAAACTAAGGATCCAACCAAACTTCAGGCTGATGTACAGATGGAACGTATATCTGAACATGACGTTTCTGCGTTAAGGCAATGTAAGTTTATATAATTTTACAATTTAAAAGATTTTTTAAAGACGCCGTCGTGTTAGCGACAATTCGCCTCTCTCCACGCGCCTCTCTCGTCATAGTGTACACGTCGCACCCCGCGTGTCAATCCGGTAGTAATCCGGTGTGCGCGTTCAAACTTTCGTCCTATGTATATTTTTTTTAATACAAAAGTGCTATTGCTTGACTATTAAAAATAATTATTCAAAAGAAATGTTAATTTTATTTATGTACACATGTCGATTTCTCTTTATTGCGTTTTATGGTGCTGGTACTGTGGTTTTGTGCACTTTCTGATTAACAGGACATTTTAAATTTTCATAACTTTGTTGTTAATTGTATCTTTAAATTATTTCACTGATATTAAATATTTTAAAAACTCTTTCATATGAAATTATTAAAAAAAATATTGTTAACTTGATTTACAATTAGCAAGTAGTTTGAGTTCGGAAATCGTTGATTATCTCTATCGTCACTGACAAGATTTATGCGAATGGATTTCCAACCAGGAAGGTGATGCCTATGATTCTGTAGAAGAGCATTTTGCGAATAAGTTTAAATACTCAACTTATTTAGCTGTTTCGGTATTGCAAGTTGCAGAGGATTTTGTCTATTACTTAAATATAACTTTACAAAAATTAATGATATCCCACCAATAACATACATGGAAAATGGGTGCCAAGTTCAATACAAAAGATGTGCAAGATAGTCTCATGAATAAAGAAGTGAGATATAGGAACCAAGTTTTAGGTAGTCACTTTCCTTAAATCATAGTATTCACTATGTTCTTAATAATAAGATGGCCAAATATTTAGGTAGGCCGTGTTGTGACAATTTGTTTCTTGGTAAGGTTAGTTTGTGCCACCGAAGTTTATTAACCACGTGAATGTTTAGTTTTTGTTAAATTCTATGCCTTCTAATTATTTTCACTAAGTTCAGCGGAACACAGTGTTATATACATTTTGCTAGCTGGATGCAATACAATTTTATTTGATTTCTTGTTTCAGCATTGGCTGTCGATGACTTACTTCAAAACCAAGCAGGTAAACATTTTCTCAAATTAACGTGTTAGCTCTGAATCCATAGTATTTATATTTTTTAAGTAAAACTTATTAAGGAATTTTCAAGATGGGGACCAGACTCACAAGAACGGAATTCAAAATCTTGTCTTTTTATATACATTCAAACTAAAAAGTTAAAAATAATTGTCTTAGTTTAAGAAAAGAGGATCAATGGGTGGTATATAGTTTACGAAGTTGGTGTCAATTCAAACACTTTAAATAATTACTTACCAGGTATAGTTCGCCTCAAACTTTATCGGATCGGAACACAACGCTATAAGCGTGCTTGCGCAGGTACAGTCATATATTCCTCGCTCCACTGCCTCGCGCTACATCTGAAACTGCTTACCGCGACGCGACTTGAGCCTATGTTCGGATCCGCCATAAAGTTTGATTGGAACTGTAATAAAAATTAAAACATAGAATCTTGCGGTGGAAGATGCTGGCTATTGGGGAAGTGAATCCAAACGTTTCGTCGCGGGCATCGGCCGTCTTCTGAGAGAAAGGGGATTCGACCCCCGTTCCCGTTCCTACCAGGTACAAAAAATTACCATTTCAATTCAGCGCGCCAATGCGATGAGCATAATGGGCACCTTTGCGTCGGGGGTGACGAGGAGTGTATTACAAAATAAAATGAATGCCTTGGCACTGACTTCATATACTATAAATTGTCCATGACTACTCTTTTATTTAAAACAAGAATTTATTTCAACTTTTTACTCAGTAATAGTAGCTTATTTGTATTTAGTATGGGTGGACCTTCTAAACGATCTGCTTAAATGCAACAGTGCCGTTTGGGCAAAACAAGGACGAAAGAGACAATTGTTAAAAAAAAATAAGAAAAGAAATGCAATAACTTGCAGGCCGGGTGCTTGGCCGCAGCCATGAATACAACAAAAGCGGAGTAATAGCACAAACAAATTACGGCTCCATAGAAATGCATAACCTTTTTTATTGCTTCCGCCTCGCTTTCGCTTCCGCTGTGTTAGTGGGCATGACCTCCTCTATGACTGTCAGAATACACAGAAGTCCATGTCAAAACGAATCATATGAGTCCAAACACGAGATAGCTACTGTGCATGGTTGAGGAGTTCCCTTCGACTGTCTGCCATTTCCATCATCAGATCAGCTCCATGTCACCATAATATATATTTTTTAATGCAACTACACCCATGTGTCAACTACTTTTAAAATTAGTTAACGGAAAGTGGGTGAAATTCGAATACGGTTCTTCCCCTAATTTGCTTTTTTTCCAATTTAAATGCGATCAACCTCGAGATAAAGCTGACTACGCTATAAAAAAATAATATTCGGTTCACAATCAGCGATGATGACGAGTAACGTACACACAAAAAAAAAAACAGTCATCAGCAAAATCAGTCAAAACCTCCTCCTTTTTTTGAAGTCGGTTAAAAAGTGGACGGCACAAACGAAATTACGGTCACGCGGCGATGTAGCGTACCTGATTGGTGATGATTATTATTATTATAATTAATATTAGGGTCATGAACTCGGTTCGATTATGCGTTACGCGTTTTCTTCATGAATGTGTGATTGAAGTAAAATTCTATGGGCACGATAGGAAAAAAATTGTTACGGTTACGCGTTATATGCTTGTCTGCATGGGAATAAAATGTACACAACATTTTTTTGTAACCCATAGAACTTTCACTTTCTTGCGCGTATTAATCTTGAATTATATTAATAAAAAATTACGTTTGTATTTAATTTTTTTTATTTTAAATACCTATATTTTTTGTAGCTTTGCTAAATTCAATATTATATACAACCAGCGACCGCCCACGGCATCGCTGACATGGATTACACTTGTGTATTAGCATTTCTTAAAGGTTATTTTGACTATTTTCCCCCCCTTAAAAGCGACAGCACATCTACACGTTAAATTATGTTATGTGTAATTATATTAAAAATATTAAACGTAAAATTTACAACGCCAAGTACTGCGTTGCGCCACCGCACCGCGCATATTCGCGGCGAACGGTATCGCGAGAAGAGCAGGTGACCATTCGTACATAAGACATGAATCGAAAACAACGTATCGCTTTTCTTCTGTCATTAAGAAAAAAAAAAAGAAGCAGTATACTGGGTACATTTATTCTTAACAATTATGAATAGCGACGGAAATCATCAGCCTGCTAGAACGCGTGGACACCAAATGCGCCGCCGCAACGTAGACTCGTGCGCTGAACAGCGCACCACATAAAACGGCGCGCGGCGGTGCGGCAGCGTAACGCGCGTATGTGTTGTCGCCCTAAGGGTTAAATTTCTATTAATGCTAAAAAATATGATATTGTAAGCAAAGTATCAGATACGACCGTTACACATGTGACCTTTGCTATTTGTTATATATAACCTAGTTAACATGATTTTAATTCCCCCCAGAAATCCTTCCAATCCCTAAAATCCAGCCTGATTTACCTGGTCCGACCACAGCAGAGTTAGTTATAAGTTTCAATTAATTTATTATCAATATCATTTATGTAGTGAGTAGGCATTAATGCTTTAACTTTATTCTAGAGCACCAATTAGACCTGTATTATATTCATTATTCATATTTGGTGTGATTCGAGTTAAAAGCAACTGTTTCTATGACTTCATTAACTTTGTAAAAAAAGTTGAATGTGATTCTAAGACATTTTCATTTACTTGTTCAATATTTTTGTATACTAATCATTAATAAAGTTCTACACAACATAGATATTTTCAAACATATGATATGACTTAAGTGAAGATAGTGTCTATGTAACTAGTATAGTAGGCAAGTGTCGTGATAGCCGAGAGGTAGCGAACCCGGTTTTTGTTTACAAGGCCGTGCTTCGAACCCCAGGGCATGTATCAATGAGTTTTTTTCTAACTTATGTACATAACGATCATTGACTCTGTGCCTGCGATAGCACGTTAAGCCGTCGGTCCCCGTTGAAATCTACCAACCCGCAATGGAGCAGCGTGGTGGATTAAGCTCCAAGCCCCCTCATCCCGAGGGGAGGCCTAAGCCCCCTGCAGTGGGGCATTAATGGGCTGTTGGTATTGTATTGTAGAGAAGTGACACACAGACCACCACACAGGAATATGATGAATTTTATTCGTAGCTTACTAAGTAGTTAGCATTCATTTAATTTTTCTTTTGTATAATAATACATATATTTTTGTATTATATCATTTATTAAGTAGAATTGATTATTTTCTTTTTAATCTATGTAATTTATGTTTTCATATATATGTGTGTGTGTGTGTTTACTAGACCACTGTAATTGAAACAAAATTTAATATTCTTCTGTTTAATATATCCCATTTAGTGCATCATTGCTTACGGAGGCACGTAAAGACAAAGTTCCTGCCAATGCTGATGATGCGCTGAGGAACTCGGAATCAGAGGTAAATGGAGTTTTCTTATAATTTTATTGATTAACAATGTTTTACAGTTTCGCATCTCAAAGAGAAGCCATCTGTTTGCCTGAGTCGTTAACATCTAAGGAGTTAGTTGTATCAAGTTGTGATTTGTCATAGGAATTGAGTTACCAGGCGCACATAGAGGTGAAGGGACATTTAAAACGATTATGCCATTAAAGAGGATTTATTTATCTATTTCGATGATTTGATAGATGATACTTTTTCAGTGCTATATCACTTGTCTTACACATATGCGAGTGACAGGGTTGAAATATTTTGTTATATTTTTAATATAAAATCGGAAAACTAAAGAAATCTTTACAAATTTTCATACTTTGTGTTCAGGTTCCTAGGAAGTTATACCATTTCTGAAATCTTACAGAAAATCCTGAAAATAGATACTTCATTTATGTGTTAAATATATCTGAGAGTTTAGTTCTTCATTGTCAGTGTAAAAGATATGCCAGAAATGAGTCCTGCTGACCGAACCCAAAACTCTCTTACCCCATTTTATATTTGATTGTATTTTGAAGAAATTCTTATGTCTTAGGCACATATTAACGACGTGTTTTTGTGTGATATATGCGTTCTACATTGTATAAATTACTTATAGACTCACAGTAGAAAAAATAGGATGTGTTTATTAAATCTATTGAATGACATTTAGAAATTGTATTTAAAAGTTTAATTTGTAGAGGCGAAAATCACTCAATCAACCAAATTAAATTAGTAACTTTAAATACTCTAACAATTACAATTAAATATTTTTCAGGAAATAAAAGCATTAAATGAGATAGTAAAAAATCATCTCCAAGATAAGAGCTTGATCATTGATGAAACAACAAGATCAAGTACGAAATATTTCAAGAAACTATTGAAAAACGTAACAACGGAGACACGGCGTAAGGTAATAAAAAAGGTTTTTTTTTTTTTTAATTTATAAGTATAATTAAATCGCGTACATAAATTACCACGAATAATCTTCAAACGTTCTTGCTACTTAATTATGGCGATAGTTTTACCGGCACCGCTTTAATTTTTCGCATTGATATATTTTATGAGCTGAAGAATGCCATAAGCTACTTTTATCCCGGGATAAGGGTCCCGGTATAATTGTGTAGTCCTCGCGAGCGGAGCCGCGAGTGGAAAGCTAGTAAAGGATAAAAAATTGTTAATGTGGTTTATTCCTAAGAGATTGTATTTAAGGACCTTAATTGGATAAGGGTTAATGCTGTATTGCTTCAAACGACCGCTAGGCCTAGTGGGTAGTGACCCTGCCTACAAAGCGGGGGGTCCTGGGTTCGAATCCCAGGTCGGGTCAGTATTTATATGATGAATATTGATACTGGTACCGGGTCTTGGTTGTTATATGTATGTAGTATCTTCGCTTGGTACCCAAAACACAAGCTAATGCTTAGTTTGGGGCCTAGACGTTGCTATGATGTATACGTTATATTAAAAAAAATCGCTCCGTAAATAAGCCATTATTTCTCGTAAAAAGTAAAGGATAAATAATGGTTATTGTGGGTTATCCCTAAGAGATACACATATATCAATCGCTGACTTTTTTGTAGACATTTTTAAGGTGTACAATATTGTAGTACATTATTTGATCTATGTCGTAGGGTTCAGCCAGCGTTTGCAATGTAAGCGCAAAAAAATGTGCTTATTTACGACATCACATTATAAACCTCTAAATTTATCAGTGTTTCCCTACTATATTATGCATGTTATGTACAAATAAACCTTCCTCTTGAATCACTATACATTAAAAAACCCGCATCCAAATTCGTTGCGTAGTTTTAAAGATCTAAGCGGACTAAGACAGACCGAAATACATACGGACAGGCAGAGGGAAGCGGCTTTGTTTTCTACTATGTAGATGTAGGGTATGTAGGGAAGGTTCCGTTCACTTAAACAGAGACGTAAGTCCGGCCTTCAATCATTTAATTTCGTATACTAGTCAGAGTCCGAGAACGCGGTACAGTGCTTAAAAGACGATCTATTCTTGCTACGCCATGAAACTTTGTTGTTTTCATGTACCTTATATGAATCGCTAATTGAATAGAGGTCACATGTGCACGCATCATTTTTTTTTTTTTTTAGGAAAAGCAAAAAACCGTTTTCTATGTTGAATAATAAAATAATACAATTATATCTTCTTTAAGAACATCCTTATAGATATTTTCAATTGTAATTTCATTGTATTTAACAATTTTATATAATTGTATTTTCATATGTAAAAAAAACTGCTATTTATCAAAATAAATTCACATTTTTATGAAAATGATTTACTAGAAAATATAACAAAATATTTAGATTGAACATTCTTGTAATATTTATTAATCTGTCATAATTATAGCCTACTATCATTAATTAGGAACCCTCATGTCTTTTAAGTTTATTTTCTGTAGGCCATTCCAACTGTTCATTCCAGAAGTTTAACATTAATTGACATAGACAAAACCGACAACAGAACACTAATGAACAACAAAGTTTGTATTGCCGTAACAATTTTCATTTTGAAAATGGCACATAGTACCGACCATGGGCTTTTTTGCAACAAACTACTCAATTTGTAATACAAAAAAAAAATGTTAAAAACAGATTCCGTTAAAGATTACATTGTGTGCTCTTTTAGTTATTTCTGATTCATAATTTATTTACATCCAAAGTTATACTAAAATTAGTGCTACAAAACTAATTTCAAGACGATTTTCAAAACATATTATCATTTTGGCAAAAATGGAACCCTTATAGTTTCCGTCCGTCAGTCTGTTCGCGTTTTTTCTCGGAGACTGTTCGCACCACAGAGCATTAGAGTAGGTTAGAGTTGGCATGTAGGCGTATACGCTGTCCCCTTCAAGTATGCAGTATGTTGCATACTTAAGACAGATCTCATAACTTAAACTCTGAAATGCGACGTCATATCATAGTAAAGACGTAAGTGAAAGGGATGAACGACTTAACCGCTTTCTAAAATAAAATAAATATGAGACAAAACTTATCTCATGTATGCCTAACATTTTTACTTATATTAGTTTTGAGAGTAATTAATTATTTTTGGGACACGTGTCTCAAACAAATACTGTCACATGGCACCTCTAACCTAATCCATTCTCTGTGGTTGGTATTATATAAATGAAGTTTGGTAGGTTGATGTAATCTATGAACCCATACACAATGATGTAATGAAATTACAAAAAAAAAAAAATGAAATTGTGGTAGGCGGCCATACATGTATCTGAGGGACAAAATATTTTCCTTTGGTAGATAGCCGTTTTCGTCACCTACCGAACATGGAATCAATTTTTCTTATGCCATGAATCGTACAAAACATGAAACTTGTCGATTGTCGCTTAACATACACACTTGAACATTCGGAGATACCCCGCGCTTACGATTTTACTTATATATTCGGGTTCTCCTGGGCCGATCGCTGTGATTTCTTGTTTTCCTGTTATCTCAGTTTTATTCTGCATTAGTCGAAGGTGGCTAACGGTCTTGATTTTACTTACGAAATTTATTTTTGCACTTTTTATGTTAGACAATACAATTTTCAAACAACTGCATTTCTAAATTTATCACCCAAAAGTAGTGTTCTATGTTCGTAGGTTCTATGAACCAACAGATAGGCTATTTTATTACCTTTTCAGTGATGTTTTATTTAGGTCCGTAGCATTAGCAGTTTCAGATATAATAATAATGCATGTGATGGCCGAGAAATTTCCATAGGATGTAATCGATTGTAAAGCACCGATGACGTATCACTGCGTGTAAAAATTTTCCTTTGGTACTATAATTAGGCAACCTCGCTTGTTCGATCGACATAAGTACCATGTCTGAACGCGCATTACGTAAAGAGATGTACTTACGCGTTTTTGTGGAACCCCCTTCCAAGTACGCATATTGTGACGGGCGACTACGGAGCCTTTACTGTGCGTGGTCCGACACGTACTTGGCCGATTTTTTTGTTTTGTTTTATTACAGACCTAGTTAATGATGAGATAAATAGATAACAAGTTTGATTTTGGACCTCCGTCAATAAAATGCGATCACCCTTCGCCGTTTGTATGGGCCCTAGTAGAACATACTTCATGAATTCAAGTGTCTACCTATTTTGGTTCAGACTACAGTCCTGTGACAGATGGACGGACAACGGAGGCATAGTAATAGGGTTCCTTTTGGTACCCTTTGGGTACGGATTCGGAGACTTTGCTGAGCTGGCGTCAGCGCGTTCCCATTATATCATATCGTATATCTATGATACGAGGAACTTGAATGGAGTGGGGAAGGTACCATTTCATCGCGCGCCAACACTTGTTTTTATCCAACTCTTACAATTCAGGTATATAAGACGTATATGTTCAGGTATCATACCGTGTACCTATCATACGTGGAACGTTAGTGGAGTGGGGATGGGACCATTCAATCGCGCGCCAACTATTGTTTGTATCTAACTCTTGGAATTCAGGTATCAGGTATACACACATCAAAAAAGTCTAAGCAACATACAAATTTCAATTTTACAATGTGTTTTCGCATTAAATCCTTAGTATTTTCTTATTTATATTATTTTTGAATGCTTTTTTGATATTAAACAACAATTGTTTTTTTTATTTTTATTTTTTAATAATCGTAATTAACAGTAATTACGAGTAAGTACTGTATGTACGTAGTACAAAGTAAGGTGCCTAATCAACTAAACTTAAACTAAAATTAAATGGTTGTACAAAATTTGCATAAATTAATACAAAGTGTGGCCTTCTCTGTTATGGAGAACTTGCTGGCACCGATTATTCATAGAATCGATGAGACTTTAATGTTATCCTGCGGCAATTGTTCCCAATGAAATTTTAGTAAGTCCATCAGTTGTTGGGTTGTTGTCACTCCATCCAAGTCCTTTAAAACACGTCTCTGGAGCATGTCCCATGCATGCTCGATGGGGTTGAGGTCTGGCGATTGTGCAGGCCAAGGCAATCTTATCTTATCTTATTTGATTGGGGTGGGCTTACCCTACACTGCGACCTATTTAGATCTATTGTGTCAAGGCCAAGGCAATACCAGGTTGTTTTCCCTTGCCAAGTACTCCCGTGTATGCAAAGCTGTATGCGAAGGCGCATTGTCATGCATCAACATGAAATCAGAGCCAAGCGTTTGTGCGAATGGACGGACATAAGGCCTTAGAACATCCTCAACGTAATTTACAGCGTTCATGTTACCATTAATTATAATTACAAAAACGAGCTCAGTTCGTCTGTTCTGCATAATACCCGCCCATACCATAACTGTTGAGCCGTTGTATGGATGCACTTACTGAACGCACCTCAGGCTTTCAGTATTTCCAAGACGACTGTACACTCTTACCCTTCTAGTATCAGACTTGAACCCAAATCGAGACTCATCGCAAAATAAAATTTTATCCTATTGTTCCCGGGTCCATGTAATGTGTTCCCTACACCATTCATTTCGACGAGCGCGATTCCCGTGTACCGTATCGTATCGGTGGGCACCTAATTGGCCGTCGTGCTCGTAGGCCATACTCATGCAGTCGATTTCGCACAGTTTGGTAGCTAACAACAACACCACTTGAATTTTGTAGCCTTAAATCTATCTCTCGGGTGGTTAACATCGGCTGGCGTCTTGCAGTCAGTTGTATGTATCGATCTTGCCGTGTGGTTGTACACCTTCCTCGACCTGGATGCTGCTCAGCAGGATCTCCCATGTTAGTGTAACGCTGATGAAGACGGCAAATAACGCTTCTGTTGACACCAAAATACTGAGATACCTGAGATTGACTTCTTCCCGCTTGCAACATCCCTACAGCTCTTTGCATTTCATCTGCGTTCAAATGACGTCGCTCCACGACGTAAAAAATGTCTCAAAATCCAAATTTGTTCAAATTTTTTTTCAAATTATTGTTTAAATCATAACATTGATACAGAATACTAAATTTTAATAAGCAAAGAAAACGCTATAAAATTCGAACAAATGCATTCTTCGCTTTTGAATTTGAGAAAAAAAAAACAATACTCGATTTTTTTTTCAACCAGCCATTATGTCATCTAGATCAAAAAAGTTTACATAGGTATCACCTACTTGGTAAGAAATGGTATAATAATTGATTAATAATTGAAATAGTATGTGTTGCTTAGACTTTTTTGATGTGTGTATAATCAGGTAAGAGTTAGATAAAAATAAGTGTTGGCGCGCGATGGAATAGTGTGTTCCCCACTCCAGTCACGTGCCACGTATAATAGGTATACGGTATGATACCTAAACATATACCTAAATTCTGTTTTACAAAACAGATTCCGGTCCGCATATTATGCAAACGAAAAAGGTTTTCTTATGAAAAACTTATGAAACCTCATGATGACATCTACGACGAAGTTTTTTTTTTTTTAATTTGAGGGTACTTGTATATTTTAGGACAAAGAGGAAATCGATCCATTTGCCATTCCATCAGAAAAGTTGTTACAAGAACCAAGCTCACAGTACGGTCCGGGATTTGAAAACGACAGTCGCCGTCTTAAACTATTTCTGAAGAATTTTGACGTAGAAGTGATAGAAGAAGATATGGAGGTAAGATCGAAAACTAAGAATTGTAAAAATCAGAACTCAGTAGATATTTTACAATAGCCCATTTGACTCTTCTATTAAAATTTTCTTAAAATGTTCACGTCGTACGCGTCACCATGACAACTTTTTCTCTTAAAACCTTAAAACATTAATATTGTGTAAATCTTACAATCGATATTTTATCTATGCCGATATGTAGTTATAATTTAGTATAAAATCTAAATATAGATAAAGGTACCAATAAAAAGATATATACAAGATGTTCGAAAATTCTAACGCTTTGGAATTACCATAGATGGCGCTCATCAAATACAACACATTTTGTTTCGAAAACCACGTGGCGCATAAAGTATGCATCGTTTTCGAAGAAAGTCAACACAAAGTTGGGGGGGGGGGGGGGGGGGGGGGCAAAACCGTATTTTGCAATAGAATGTGATATAAGACATGAATATTAAATAGTCTAGGTCACGACAAATTTGGTCATGATTACCAAAGTGGCTTACTCTGGGTTGACATGTCTGCCTGCTGAGTGGTTGCGTTAACTTTATATTGCGCTTGAAAAACTGGTTATCGTGACCAAAAAAAAACCATAACTAAAGTGGCTGAATTTGATACAAAATTAAGTAGTAGTTGCACGTTAATGAATTACATAAAAACTGACCAAATATTCGGTTGCATTATTCAGTAATCAATCCTCGTTCAAAGATGCTTAGTTGTAATATGCTTAGTTGTTGAATTGTATTGATAAATCTTCCTCTTGGATTGGATTTGGAAAATGTACGTTACGTAGTGATAATACAATAGGTATATAGATATTTTACACCCATATATGGAACAAATGTACATGTTCATGCACACAAATATTTTTCCGGACGGGAATCGAACCCACGACCTTTGGTTCTGCAGCTAGGGTCTCTAACCACTCGACTGATTGGTCAGTGATGAGTATTGTGTAAAGGGTTTTTTTAATCAAAATTCTCTGATCGACCTCTTACAATATCCATCAGCAATAAAATCACAATCAGAGCTACTATTCGAACTTCCTTCTAATAATTTTCTATCGGTTGGTCGAATGTGAAATTACAATCGAAGTTAATGTAAAAATTACTGCGTGAATTCGTTCCACTCACTATATCGTAACCATGAAGTATTGTATTTTCAAATGTCACTCGATGTTTACGATAATTGATGTGCGTCCAAACGTCAAGAACGCGTTCTCTTCTCGGGTCCAGTATAGTTTGAGACGAGCGCGGTATGAAGTGTATCGCAGGGCGTTGTTGTGTTTAGTCAGTCTCCTAGTGAAATTGTCGGTGCGCCCCACTTTATCGATTTTTTGTAGTTTCACATCTTTCCGAATTTCTTTACATATTGTTCTATACAACGTGCTCCGCTGGTACCCGAGTGGATTTTAACAGAACCTTCCAATCAATGTCAGGAACAAATAATTTTGTTCTGACTTAAGTACATTAACTGTCACTGACTCCGTGCCTCGGAGAGCACATTAAGCAGTCGGTCCCGGTTGCTGTCAATAGATGGCGGTCGTCACAATCCGCCAACCTGCATTGGAGCAGCGTGGTGGATTTAAGCGCCAAACCTTCTTGAGGGGAGGCCTAAGCCCCTGCAGTGGGGTATAAAAAAGGGCTGATGGAATGGAATTTTCCATCGTGCAGGGAGCAGAATAATAAGCAATGTTGTCGCTTTGTGCGGCTAGTAAGCAACGAACCACAAGTAAAGAAACGTTTACGTTACGCAGTACCTATCGTACGGTACGACACGTAGGTTGAAAAATCTGCTTTTCCCTTTATAAAGCGAATTAATAAGACAAATTATAAATAAATTAATTAAGCAATTAAATATGATTCGACAAACAAAAAAAAAAATGCCAAATTGAATAAAAAGTTATATAAAGTTTTTTCTTATCTTAATTTCTGGAATCGCTGAGGAAAATCCCTCGAGTACCTCTGGTGCTCGTTGTATAGATAAATGTTACGTGCACGTCCTCGATATTGATAATTGATATTTCCCCGGCACTAATTTATGTTAAAAGGTTCGGTGACCAACAAATTACAATTTTTCGGGAAAACACTAGAACGATCCGAATCGGCGATATAAAAAGCGACATGCTCGACAAACGGAAAATTCGGTAGGAGGTGTGGAGTAATTTAAAAATGAGGAAAAAGATGAATAATGACTTATTCTTAGTTACTGAGTGTCAGACTGACGTGTGGAATTTTATGTGGACTTTAAAGGATTTATTACCTATATTTTTGATTAGCGAATCAAACACTTAAGGAACTTGTGAATTTTACTGACCATACGCGGAATTCACGTGGTTGTGATTTTTATGTAAGTGGAAAGTAATCTTTTTTAATGTTATAAATGAAAACAGATGGTTTATCTAACGGCCGGTACAACTAAAAGATTGTTAAATAAGATAAGCAGTTAAAATTTTTAATGCGATTTTATATAATATAAAGTGATTTCAATTAAATTGAATACCATTTCCTAAGGTGGTGGTTGTAGTGGTAGTAGTATAAACATTTTAAAATAATTTATAAATAAGAGTCAACAGCCTATTTATTATATTGTCTATCGCAATTAAGTTAATTTAATATTCATTATTATTTGCTTACAAGTCGATTTAGATTTTCAAAATCAAAATCAAAAAGTTTTTATTCAATATAAGATGTTTACACACACTTATTGAACGTCAAAATGAATTTATTTCATTTACAAAACGAATTAGACAAGCTTACAAAATAAAATACAATAATAATCACATTACAGCTACGACGCGGCGATGCTTCTGGAATCAAAAGAACTAGACATTTGTCGCCTTTAGAAAGAATAGAAGAGGAAGTACTGACACCGAAAAGAACATCAGTTTTACCGCTGAAAACACCATCAATCCAGCTGACGACGGTAGACGAAGAATTTGTCGTCGTACCTCAAGAACGATCCGTAATAGTTGTACCAAATAAGGAACAAGAAGTTGAAATACTTGAACCATCCACGCAAGCATTGCTTGAAGATGTACAGAAGAAAAGGCCTAGCGCAGAGGAATCAAAAACTTCTGTAATTATTTGAATTTATTTGAATTAATTTTGTATAAAGCTCCGAAACTATTGGACTGATATTTTTCTTGGTTCGTCGGTAGTCGGTATTGATAAGACCTACATAATTATCAATAGGAGAATATAATGTAAATGTATATTTATATAATCTACTAGCGACCGCCCGCCGCTTCGCTCGCATTGACTACACTAAAGGTTAAATAGCAACTTTAACTGTTGTACCCTGTAAGGGTTAAATTTAATTTACTTAATTAGGTTTTTCCAACTTTTCAAATAAATGGCTGAATACAAATTTCCATGGCTTTAACCTCGAAAATGACACGATTCCCGTACAAATTTTTATCCCCTATTTTACCCCATTTAAGGGTAAAATTTCCATAAATTTCCATAAAAACCGGGGTTCGATAATATATAAAGATATATATTATGATATATATATTTTAAGATACTTTCAAAGATATATAAAAAAAAACAGGGAATATCAATCACTGTATTATCAGAACAAATTATTGTGTCTGTTTATGCGATTTTCGGTCATCGATTCTTCGTTCGATTCATTCATCGATACTCACGGAAGAATCTAAAGAAGGTCATCGTCCTAAATGGGTTGTTATAGCACAAAATATCGATGCTGTGCGGGAACTAATAATGCAAGATCGTATTATGATATATTACATATCACGAGATGGAGGCGTCCCTGGGCATAAGTATGACGAGCATACCTACATAATATATTTCACGAATAATCGATGCACTGTTTTTGAGGTAGCCCACGTCGAAAATCTGTACAACAAATCATCGCACGAAATCGTTCACGAGTCAAATCAGTGGTGATGAAGACACGCTATTTTCAAAATGACGCTACAATGGAAAAACAATTGACAGTCATTCGAAACAAACTATATTTTACAGCCAAAGAGTTCCATTTTTAAATGTTGTAATTTTTTTTTTTAAGTGACTAGATCCGGATCCATAAATAGCAGCCCTCGTAACAAAACCTCAAAGTAGGTTCAGGGGAAATCAGTGAAAAAAAAACCTTAGGGGTAAATATTCAAACCCTTCTTACATTATAATTTATTTTTTTCCAGCTCAAGAAACCCAGACTGTCTCCTTCAAGCCGGATGAAGACTCCTGGTGACTATATTATTTTTTTAAGTTTGAGTTTCACAGACATTTAAAATACTTAACATATTTAATGCAAACAAATTTTAACAAATTAATTTCAATCATTGCAATTTTTTTTTTTTTTATTGTTATAGAACAACCACAGCCCGAAACAGCACCCATACCACAATTTCGCGTGGATATGTTCCACCAGAGAGTATCCGATTTGGTTCAAGCGGCAGAGATAAACGATTCAAGGGCTACTGCTGAAAATGGTCGTCCTGAAAATGGAAATATTGCACGAAAGCAGCCGAGCAGTGAGACATCGGAGACTCCTATGGGTAGTCTTGACAGGACCAAAGTGACTTATGACTCAGTTAAAACTACAAACTCTGTCAAAATGGTTAAGTACGTATTTGACTTCTTTTGTATGTATTTTAAGCAGTTACGTATAACGTAACATTGTACTGAGTATAATATAGGTATAATAATTATATGTATAAATAAAAATTTATAGACACTGTATTTTTTGTAGCATCATCTTTACTGAAATTATTTTGTACTACTGATATTGAATATTGTACTAATTACCACCATGTCGCATCTGTATCAATACGGTTCCGCATGAAAAATACAATAGGTAGATTATGTGACAGTGCAATTGCAAAGTAAATAGTAAAATCAAGATTTTTACTTTGATTACACCTATTGTTAGATAGAGATGGGGTGTCAAAAAAACATAGTTAAAAATATCCCCTAACTGTTCGGTTACATCACGCACACAGAGATGACATACATAGTGGCTCTATCTAAATATATAAATAATCAAAGGTTTTTTACTACAAAATTATAATCCTTTTATTGTGATTAAAATTGAAGTCTTATTACGATTATACTAAACAGTGTTAGAAGTAGCATATACAAAAAGGATTTTTGAACTGGTAGTTAGACTTCGGGCAAATTCAAATAGGACATTAGGTTAGTAGAGAATAATACATGTACAATACAATAATATATAATAACTGTACAGAAAACTTACTCTTTTACTGCACTACTACCGTGAGTTTGAAGTGCTTGAATGTGTCGACCGACACCGCTAGCAGTGTGCGAAAATGTTTGTACCGCTCGAAGCGCTGTCCATACAATTCTTGTAAGCTCTCGCTAGCGAATATCGAAATTTGAAATAATAATAATAATGACGTACATCACAACAACGTCTAGGTCCCAAACTAAGCATTAGCTTGTGTTTTAGGTACCAAGCGAAAACACCACATACATATAACTACTAAGACCCGGTACCAGTATCAATATTCATCATATAAATACTGACCCGACTTGGGATTCGAACCCGGGACCTTCAGCTTCGTAGACAGGGTCGCTACCCAGTAGGCTAAGCGGTCGTCACTCACTTAAATTACTTAAAACTCATACAAAAAGTCGAAAACTTTAGATTACGATTGCACTGCATAGTAAAATTATTACCAAATATCAAATAAATATTAAAAATTTACTAAAATTTATTACTAGAAGTGTGAATGATCACAGTAGTATGAACTAGCACAATTTTTCTAGCTGAATTATAACTTTCCTGAACTCAAAATTGTTCAGCATTATATGTAAGTATATATTACCTGTACACGTAAACATGTAAAAATACAATACATACTTTGAATATTCATTATGAAACTCATTGCATTCCAGGAATGAATGGGGCACAGAAAACACTATGCTCCGAATTGTAAAATCGTACAAGCGAGGCGTACGACTTTTGACTACTGACACTTTACTAGCCATTGGTCCGTCGATTCCGGGAAAAGGAGCTATGGTCGCCGCTCGTTGTTTCATGTCTTTGCTCAGTAAGTATGATTCGACGAACTGATTGCCCGCAAGTTTTTGTAAAATGCCCATATTGGAGTAACATTCAGGGCGTGTAGGTCAGAGGTTACCCGTGACAATCAAGGCGTACCACAGGAATAATCGAGTGTAGGTCGCTATTGTCTGTCTCGTAGCGATCATTATGTTACAAAGCATCACACTGGATAGGTCCATTGTGGATATTAGCTCACACATATCTTTAAAATAATCAGACTTGTGTAACCCTAAAAGCTAGTTCACACGGCAGCGATTCGGTAGGACAACCTAATCGGAGTTCTTACTGTGTTCTACAGTGATGCATACATTTATATAGGCATGTTCACACGCGCCGTTGATTGACTGCATCCAGTAAAATATCCAATTCGGTGAATAATGACATTAGGTTTGTCACCGAAAATACATTACAGTAAACAGCAAAAAATCAGAATCGGCGCCAGTGATGCATATATTTTATATGGACGTACTCAGCCAACTCTGTGTTTTTACTGTATGGCGTGGCTTTCCGCTCTTTTTAGAAGACCATCAAAAGTAGATGCGGGTATTCTAAAGTAATTTTTAAAAATCTACTCTTCGTTCCGCGACTGACCCATAAGTGTGCTAAAATTTGGTAAACAGAATCGTCTCACGATTGGATGGAGCCAATATTTCCTGATGCCCGCTACGACCACGACGGTGATTACACTAGTTCCAAATCATGAATATAGTGTTAACGTCCATCTTACTTTGGGGAGCGATGACGACTGGCGAAAATCTGGGCTCATTCCACTTGGATCCACCGGCGAGGCTCCACCAGTGGATTTATGGATAATTACTTTCCTCTTCAATCCACCGATTTAGGGTTAAAAAAGGGGATCAAAATAATCATATATTTCTTATTCCACTTCCATCCACCGTTTTAGGACAAAAAGTGGATCTATAATTAATCATATATTTCATATACCACTTCGATCTACCACTGAATGGTAGGTGTTGCCCGACGTAGACAAATGATCTCGACGAATAAAAAAGTAAATTATAGTTTAAAAAAAACTTTATAAAAATACGCTTTAATAGCAAAGCGCACTAAAAAGCAGAAAATAATTTTTAGTAGGTGATTAATAAGAAAATGAATGTTATTGTGGAAACACGTAGGGTGCCTTTCATACTAAGTCTAATTTTGGAAAACGTTACAATGAAATATTTGTAACAGTTTATATTGAGCACCCCACGCTTTTACCAAATTTATAATTAATAAACAAAATTATTTTTGGTTTAAGAATATGAAAATTGTTATATATTAAAATTTTATCTTTGTCTTTTTCTTGCAATACGTAATTTAACATTATAATTTATACGACCTAACGTCAAAAGTAAATATCGTGCGGTATTGCCCTCTCTGTATAAGGAGACAGCTTAAACGTTTATAACTTTGTCAATATTTTTTTTGCAATTATTTCACTGTTGTGATATAATTAGAAAACTCTTTCATATAAAATAATTTAAAAAAAAATTGTTTGTTATTGTTTAAAAAATAATGTCACAAAAACAAATATCTGTAAACTAGAAATTTACATGTGACTGTCTGAACTGACAAGGTAAACGTGATCTGACGTTAAATAATATCCGCAGATCCACCAGTGTGGTGGACCGAAAAGGAAATAAAAATATCCATGGATCCACCGGTGGATTTAAGAGGAAAAAATTTATCCTTGGATCCACCGGTGGATCGAAGAGAAAAAAATTACCCGTGGATCCACCGGTGGAGCCTCATCGGTGGGTCCTAGTGGAATGAACGAAAATCTGTTGTACACAATCGGAGCAATTATCCGAATTCGTGTCGTGATAGCTGAGTGGTAGCGAGCCTGCTTCTTGTTTAGAAGGTCGTGATTCGAATCCCAGGGCCCCATAAATTTTTCTAATTTATGTACATAACTGTCACTGACTGTGCCTCGGAGCGCACATTAAGCCGTCGCGCGTCGGTACCGGTTGCCGTCGGCAGATGGCAGTCGTTACAAGCCACCTACCCGTACTGGAACAGCGTGGTGGATTAAATTCCAAACTTCTCATCTTGAGTGGAGGCCTAAGCCCCTGCAGTGGGGCACAAAAAGGGTTGATGGAATGGAATGGTTTTCTATAGTAGTAACGTTATAACGACGTTAAGTTAAGTACTTGATTTTTTTCACGGTTGTGGAACATCGTTTTCTATATAATTCTCTTACATTCCCGACCGTCGATTGCCAAAGCCGGCCTTTTTGGCTCTGAATTACTTGGACTACGATTTCCGGAATGTTGCTTACGTTGATGAAAAAGTTTTTTGTAACTCCATGCTGCTCCAATGCGGGTTGGGGAATCGTAACGACCGCCATCTATTGACAGCAGCCAGGACCGACTGCTTAACGTGCTCTCCGAGGCACGGAGTCAGTGATAGTTAATGTACTTAAGTCGGAAAAAACTCATTGGTACACGTTCAGATTCGAACCATGGCCACATGGCCTTATAGATTTGAAACAGGTTTGCTACGTTCGAGCTATCACGACACGTAAACTATAGAAAACAAATTATTTTTATTTGTGTAAAGCGTATTAAGAGATAGAGAGGTCCAGTTTTTTTTTAATGTAGCCCAACTCAATACCCCGAGGGCTTTTTTTTCATTGTTTCGATATAGCCTTTCGTTTTCGTTAAATTGTCGATTTAATGCGCAGACACCGAAAAAATGCGACATTTTTTTACAATTTTGCGATTTTTGAAAAAAGTTTTTGACATTTAAAAAAGAAATTGACCAAATATACAGGTTGAGGTTTTAATTACCAGCCAAATTTTAATATAATGACCTTTGATAAAAATCCGTTGGTCGTCTTGTTTCTTTTTAGTATCGTTCAATAGGAAAATATTCAGTTAAGACTAAGTAAACCTTTCCCAAAACTACCAATATATTAGTCACTTTTCATGAGGCCTCCAGTGCACGTGCACGCACCCCGCCCACATGCCCCGCCCTTTCGCTCTATGTTAGTAGAAGGTAGCCAAATTTTGTTAAAAATATTTAGGATATAATGATTGATTATGAATATTTGACCTATATTTTTATTTACGTAATAAGGTCTATTGGTGATATATAACATCTAGAAAAATTTAAGCTGGTTACTAAAGTCTCAACCTGTATGTCCAAGCCCAAGACGTATCTTTTCAAACCTAGACCATTCACATAGCCCTAAAACTCACGATACCAGGGTGATGTCACACTCTGGCTGAAATTGGGGGTTCTACTGAAACGGTCGAAATGTACATGCGGGAAAATATTCCCACATGATTCTTACGGGAAAATTAATTTTGAAATTTAAAAAACCATCAACACAAAAAAAAACTAACCTTTAAAAAATGTGAAATAATACAAGTTTGTTCATTGTCTAATGATTTTTGATCCTTAAAGGCGTCTGGGACCGTAAGTAAACTTAAAATACCTAATAATTGACTAAACAAACTTGTATTATTTAAAATTTTTTAAACGTTAGTTTTTTTTGTGTCGGGGGTTTTTTAAATTTAATTATTATTTCAAAAGTTTTAAACTTATTTATTAAGTTAAACTAATTCTAACTAATTAGACAAAAAAATAATTTTCAAGTTATTAGTTTTCATTTCGTTAGTTAATATTCCTCATTCCCTTTCAATATAGTGTACATTATTCTACTAGTCAAGTCCTTTCATTTGATACCCATATTGATGGAGTAGTGAAAAAATATGTGATTCGCCATTTTGTAGTGGCGGCCCTCTTGGATTTGAAATTTGTCATAGTGTATAGTATTCTACTAGTTAAGTCTTTTCATTTGATACCCATATTGATGGAGTGTGAAAAAAAAATGTTATTCGCCATTTTGTAGTGGAGGCCATCTTGGATTTGAAATTTGTCAGTGTATAATATTCTACTAATTGAGTCCTTTCATTTGATACCCATATGATGGAGTAGTAAAAAAAAATGTAATTCGCCATTTTGTGGTGGCGGCCATCTTGGATTTGAAATTTGTCATAGTCTATAGTATTCTACTAGTCAAGTCCTTTCATTTGATACCCATATTGATGGAGTAGTGAAAAAAATGTAATTCGCCATTTTGTGGTTTCGGCCATCTTGGATTTGCAATTTGTCATAGTGTATTATAGTATTCTACTAGTCAAGTCCTTTCATCTGATACCCATATTGATGGCGCAGTGAAAAAAAAATATATAATTCGCCATTTTGTGGTGGCGTTCATTTTGGATTTGAAATCTTTCATAGTGTATAGTATTCTACTACTCAAGCCCTTTAATTTGATACCCTATTGATTGAGTAGTGAAAAAATATGATTTTGTGGCGGTGGCCATCTTGGACTGATTTTCATCAGACATACCTAACACTTCCGACTAATTCACCTTTCATATAAAAAAATCCACATCCAAATCGGTTCATCCGTTTGGGAGCTACGATGCCACGGACAGATACACAGATACACAGTTACTCACACAGGTCAAACTCATAACACCCCTCTTTTTGCGTCGGGGGTTAAAAACGCAAGCAAAGTCGTGGGCAGCAGTTTACATTTGACATAACAATTTTCATATATGATAACAAAATCCAAAAATACAATTTTGTTGGAGAGTCAAAGTCAGACGACCCACTGTACATGCCTACATGTGTGCGTGTGCGGTGCACGAGCCTCGATCGTTGTGAGAGTAGCGCTAAAAACCTAAACTTCGCGCGGCGCGCCTCCGAAGCCGGCCCTTAAAATAAAGTAAAAATCAATTTTATTGTGAATATGAAATTATTCTTTGAAAAACGTTTTCCCTGTATAAGTTTATTATTCTATGCTTTGTTTCGTGATATAAATGATAGGGAGGCATATTTATTAATAGTTCTTTTCACATAGAGTTCGTTTATTCAGTAAAATATATATACCTTTCACATAAATATGTAGCTAATGAAATAAATTCGCAGATAACTTTATTTTTTTAATGACAAAGATAAATAGCGATTCTGCAATGATAATTGATGACAAAGAAATTGTCGTAATTATGTCTTTATTTTTTACGAGTTGGTAAAACACTTCAATGAGTTTACAAGAAAAACAACTTAAACATTATTGAATTTCAAAATATGTTAGTCAAGATAATGCCCTATTACAGTTCAAATGAAACTTTATGGCGGATGTGAACATAGGCACAAGTCGCGTCGCAGTAACCAGTTTTAGGTGTAGCGGGACACAGTGGAGCGAGGGGTATATGACTGCCCCTGCGCAAGCACGCATAAAGAGTTGTATTCCGGTCCGCCATAAAGTTTGATTGGAACCATACTAGGGATTAAGGATTAATTCCCCGTTATAAATTACAACCACTATGCCTGCATAGATACCGGTGAACTATTTGCATACATATTAATGAACATCCTGAAAGCTTATATAAAATTGAAAACTATGTTGCTAACATGTATTGAGTATTATGCATGGCTCAAACAATACGCTTACTTTGACTGCTTACATATAAATGAAATACCGCTCATCAGATGATTTTGGCTACTTTAAACGCTTCAATCTAACTGACGCTGAATGTACATTGAAACATTTTTTTTTAATTTCATGTTTATAAAATACTATGAATTTGGGCTTTGTAAAACAAACTGAATACTGTCTATTTAAGATGTATGTTAATAATAAACAATACCTTGTTCCAGGATTAAAGGAACATGGCTTCATAAACCTGACGAAGAATCCTGATACTAAAGAAATTACAGCAATTACGTTGAGCGATCGAATCTTTAAAGAATTTCATTAAAATCGATTGTTCTATTGTTTAGCTATCTATTAATTTAGGGCTAATTTAAATTACGACAGGTGTAGTTCGGTGACCTTGCTATTCTCTACATTATATACAACATGATACACTTTAAGTATGCATAAGCTGTGCTCTTCACTCTTGACTAATTAGGTTACTTACCGTTTTTATGACTTACCATACAGTACACGGTAAGTAATAATAAAATATCCAAAATAGTAATATAGGGAAATTACTAAAATGAAAATATAGTTATTCAAAATACTAGACATAGCCAGTAGATATCTTTAGATACCAGTAGATATAGTACTTTATTTACTGTTTCATCTTTATGCTCACTCGAGGCGGTTGTTGCCTCTTAGTACATAATTTGTAGTTAAAAGTTTATATAAACTATAAATACCGCAGGTTTGAGACCCAGTCTACCGCTACTAAAAAGAAATTTTCTTTTAATTTTCAAGATTTATAGGGTTGAAGATTTTGTTTGTTCTGATTGGATTATGTGGTAAAATAGGAAGGTTTCCTAATTGGTATATCAATTTAAGGGTGGACATCGCCTACGTCGTTCCATAAATACCGCTTAATTACGCAATTCATTTAGGCAATAATATAATAAATATGTACTTTTCGCGGTTCAAGTAAAATCAGCAATGCTTCAAAATATAATTTTTTACGTATACATTTACATACCATGTAAAATTTAATTTTTTAAAAGATTCTCAGTGGTTGGATCGTATTTTTATTTAAACTACGAAAGTAGATACCTACTGTTTTATAATTTTTGAAGCAATTGTTGCCTGATTAAATTATGTAATTAAGCTATTATTTTGTGCAATGAATTCAGTATGGAATGATAAAATCTACCCTTAAGTCTTTTTTTTATGCCACATTTACATAGTGTGAGGATATTCATATTTCATCTTTTGTTTATATATAATAAATTTTTAGGTCTGAGACTTATTGTAATAATGATTTTTTTTTTCTTTTACTACACTAAGCAGTAGGGTCTTGTGAAGTCATCATTATCCAGCCATGCGGCCAGCTTTCCTAATTCATGCTGCTTGGTGTATTAAAGATGCATATTGAGAGGAGTAATATGAAGAAAGAGATTCTAAGAAATAGACGAATACTTTATTTGATTGAATTGTTAAATTTTAGTTCAATTTATTATTTTATACTTAGATGATTTATTATTTCACGAATTATATTATGTAATAAGTTCGTTCTGAGCCTTATTGTCATAATGATTTTTTGCTACTTTTAAAAGAAGTTTAATATGACGAAAGGATTCTAAAGAAAAGATGCAGACTTCAAATTTTATTTAGTATGTCAAATGTCTGAAGTTGAATGGTAATTTTTTTAAGGTATTATTAATTTTAGTTTATTTCCTCATTTACATATATACAAAATAATATTTTATGATTAATTTGTAAAATGTAATATTTAATACATTCTTTAGATATGAGACTTATTGTCATTATTTTTCTTTTGCTACTTAGTATATATTTTAAGAGAAGTTTAATAATATGACAGACATTCTAAGGAAGAATTTTGTGTCACATTTACATGAATAGATATTTTATATTAAACATTTTATTTGTAACGTGTGTTGTTTGATAAAGTTTTGTACCAGAGGTTTATTGTCAAAATGATTTAATTTGCTTGAGAAATAAATTTTTTTCTGAGATTTCTTCTTTTATTTAACGCATCACTACATATTATAAAATAAAGTCCTCCCACCTCGTCCGTTTGTCTGTCTGGACGCGATAAACTCAAAAACTACTGAAAGAATTTTCATACGGTTGTTATCAACGGATAGTGATTAAATAGAAAGGTTTATGTGTATAATTCATTAATGTTTTATGTAAATTAGTTGAAATATGACAATGATTGTTAAAGATGTCGGAAAAAATCAATTAGACTAGGGGCTTTCACAGAAGCCGCTGCCTAATCCCTTTGAGGTGTAAGTTCCTCTTTTATAGGCCTAAAGAAGATTTCGCGATGAGATATGACCATAGACATATATATACTAGCGTAGGAGACCAACTGACATCTAAACATCCCATGACCGAAACGGAAATGAGTATGTGTGCAAAATTCACATGTGGTTGAGCCAGTTTTAGTGATGTGCATGGGTGTTTTTTATATTATCGATAGCACGTAGTACTTTCATGATAATGTGTCGTTGAAATTACCGCGTTATCATAAGTCGCAATCGGCAATCCTATTTATTATTTTGAATCTGCTATACTACATAATTTTTGTTTTGAGTTACTTTTCCTAACTTTCAGTTTTTTAAAATGACAAATCATCAATCAGTCAATTCAAATGCCATTTCCTTTACTCCAATAAATTTTTTTTTTTTGTTAACAGTTGATAATAAAAAATTTGCAGAAGTAAAGAAAGCGTTAACATCATTATAGAAATTTTAATATTTAGTTGAATACAAGCCACGTAATAAATAAAACAATATAAATAAACGATTTTTATTTTTAATGACAATACGTCACGTTGCAACGCATAACAACAAAATTTTAACTCTTTGTAAACAAAAAAATGAGAATGTACAAAACAAAAACATTTACAATGGAGAAGTTCATGATGTTCAAAATATACAATTTAACTCGATAGAATTGAAAGATAAACCAAAACTAATAAAACAGTGAAAGTTTTTTTTTTTAAATTCGTCAATAAATGACTGAGAAATAAATTATTGATATTTATTAATTTGACGACCGCTTAGCCTAGTGGGTAGCGACCCTGCCTACGAAGCTGGAGGTCCCGGGTTCGAATCCTAGGTCGGGTCAGTATTTATATGATGAATATGGATACTGGTACCGGGTCTTGGTTGTTATATGTATGTGGTGTCTTCGCTTGGTACCCAAAACACAAGCTAATGTTTAGTTTGGGGCCACGACGTTGTAATGTGCACGTTATTATTATTATTATGTATTTTCGTGCGGTTTGACTGGTGGCTTCTTACTGCCCATGACGTCACATTGTCTACTCGATTGAGTGTCGCGTCGTCTCACTGCACCACAAATTATGCCTTGGATGCCTTGGACTAGTCTATAATATCTTTTGTTTCTTTATGTAATAGGTAATTAAGTTTTATTTAAATATAAAGGAACAAGTTTCTGTAAAAGACAAAGTGATAATTTGCCTAAAATTGATATTTTCACTGTGATGGACTTTTTCTTCAAATCAATTTTATATTAGTGCTGAAATAAAGGTTTAGGCTCTAAAGTTGAAGGTCCTGGTGATCCCGGTAAACGTACGCTGACACTGATCGCTTGGTCTTCAGATTGACCTGTACAGAAATTACAGTTGGCATAAATGCTCTGACTTTAGATATTAAGTATTATTAGTATATTACTTAATATACTTAGTAAGCACATATGAAAAAAAAGAAACCCCTAACGGCACAAATTCAGTAGGTATAGATCCTTTCTTCAAAAGTCGTCGGTGATTTAGTTAGACAAAACAGTTATCCGTAAAATGTCTACTGCAAACCAAAGAATGTTTTCGAGGAGTCCCACCTGTTCTATTTAACATTTTTTCCATTGTTCTATGCTAACCGTGTTTACAGGAAACCTGGATATTATGAAAGAGTCATCATTATCAGGAAGCATTTTTTAACACCGCAGTTTCTTGGAGGAAAATGAGAAACTATTGTATACAGTAGTTTTGTCATTCAAAGTTAAATTATTTACGACGTTCATAATCAGAGAACAGATAGAACGTCAGACTTTAAATCATAAATAAATAACGATTAAAATTAATTGTGTATATATCTTATATTTTCATTTGAAAAACTCTTGTATTTACATATATACCCTATATGTAGTATATATGTATAGATGTCATACTTTCTTTTACGATGTGCTGCCAGGCTAAATAAACCTCACAATATGTTTAAAAACAGTTAACGACATCATTCCAGTGGAACAGGTGCAATTAGGTAATATCAAATTTACAAAATATTTATATTTGAAAATATCGACATATCGATAGATTTTGTGCAATCCCTATGCTTAATTGTTTGATTGTAATTTTACACAATATTTTTGTATCGTACACATAATTGTTTAAAATAACAAATTATTTACAAAATAAAGTATTTACCGTATACTACTCATGTATAACCAAGTAAATTTAGGATCGCTTTTTATAAAAATAAGCATTAAGATAACAATATGTTATTGGCAGTACTTACTGGTGAAATGTCTCTTTATTTGGATTATTAACATATGTTACAGTGCAATTTAAAACTGAACACTACACCATTTTTATCACAAGAATTAATTTTTGTAGAATTCAAAACGATTATAACACAAAATAGAAAACAAAGCTGGACCTTATTTTGACAAGTGAGTAAAGAAGACTAAATGTGTTCAAAGAGGTTTTACGTCAGATTTTCTTGCATTTCTTTCTCGCATGTAGGATTTCCGCAAAGAGCTGGATGTCATTCGCACACTGTGTTCCTCTCTTACGCTAGTATATATACCTTTATGGATATGACTATCTTTTATGAATCGCTTACTGTACCTATTTTAATGTTTAATAAAATGGTCACATATAATGTGGTAATTGGAAAGCTATTTACATGGATACGATATTAATCCTTATGAAATTAAATAGGTACGTTAGTTACCTTAAGCAGTTATACACATTTTGATTGCCCTTTACACCATTTAAATTGAAGCCACCAAGACGCCACACAGGATGGACTCAGAAGTTTTCAATGTTGTATACAAAGTGTACGGGTCAGACCAGCCAGCGGATAGCTCTCTTTTCACATAGGTAATATCTTACTACTACTTTACTATCTATGTACAATTTTTTCCGCGTTTTCAGCGACTTTTCGCGCCTTTTTCATCGACCAATCAGGGCTTTTCATGCAAAAATTGACACCCTCCGAGGGTAATACTTTTTAAAAAGCCACCAAAAACGAGACACCCTCGAAAGGCAGTACTGTAAAGAAAGCATCATCATTGGGTCATCTACATCACCTGGGAAGAGAGCAGGTACGGGTGTAGGATCCCCCCTTTACCCGAGCATCTTCTCGTCGGGGACACATCCCCGACGGTCAATCGATAATTTGTGCCTTCTAGGCTCGTTGGGCAAGCGGCGCGTCGCCCTGCGGTGTGCTGGGTGACGTCAATAGTTAACGTGGGAGCGGGCGTCCTGTTGGCGACCGCTCGCGCTGCGAAGGTATGTTGTGGAGAGGTGGGTGAAGGAGCTATTGTTGGCGCAGTTGAACATACGACGCGCCAACCGACGCACAAACTCCTCCACCGACGGGATCTGCAGGTCGCGAGCGATTACGTCGTTCCTGACATACCGCCTGCCTCGCACGATCACGCACATGGCGACGTTTTGCTGTTGCTGGAGTCCCCGACGCGACGTTGCCGAGCACAGCGCATACCATGCCGGCGCCGCTAACGTCAGTCGCGAGCGGATGTGCATAAAGAAAACCCTTTTTGGTCGCTAGGCACGTCTTCGTGGCAGTACTGTAGAGTATAGAATGCCGCGGTCTATTAAAAGGGGAACTTTCCTTATTTTCTGGCAAGTACCCAGTAGTATGAATTAATAAAAATGCTCAAAAAGCCCATATTCAGTCTTTAGAAAGTGGGCCTTACATCTATACTATGACTATAAATCTATTCACAAATTTCTCTATACTAACATTTCTATCGTTGTATCTCACTGTTCTTTCGAAACAACTAGGTACACGTGCACTCAACGTTCGCAGCTTGACCTCGTGCTCGCTATCGCGAACACAAAGAAATATTTTGGTTTGTTTATATGTAGGTATATTTTTTTTACTTTTTCAAATATTTGCAGAATTGGAAATAAAAAAACATTAAAAATGCTAAAAGTAGTAGAATTTTGTTACTTTTAAATCAATCAATTTACTTTTAATCAAAAGAAAATCTGCTCTTTTTAAATAAAAATTGCAATATTTTATGTTTCATAAGAAAAAATCCGAAGGTGTTTTGATGATGAAAATTTCTATAAACAAGCAAGTTTTTTATGAAGTTTGTCAATTGATTGAGCTCAGTACATTTTTTTACATAAAAAAAACTTAAAAAATAATAATTTTTTGGTGTTGTTTCATAATTAAAAAAATGTGTTTAATGCATTCAATGATGCAACTAATGTATTTTCCAAAAGTAAATTAATAAAAAATTTAAAATTTGACATTAACAGCCAAACTATTGATGCAAGGTAGACTCTAGGCAATTTCAGAAAAGTTTGAATTACTCGAAATAACCATAACACTTTTACTATACATACTTTGGATTATTCTGATAGAGCACGTACCCAGCTATCGGCACCTTAGAGTCTTCGCATTATTTATGGGGCACCTTGTATAATCAAAGTGTCGGTAGTTACGAACATGTAATACTACAAGAGAACAACAATTGCAGAAAACTGCTGCGTGACTTGCTTGGTATTAAAAATTGATGACATCCAAATTGAGAGTGCCTGCCTACCTACCTATTAAACTTCATTCAAATGCAAAAATTTAAATAACATACGTCAAGACAGATTTGTCCGCCTGCGGGCTAAAAATCATATGCGCTATTTACAGATTTTAATTTGTGAGCACAACTATAAATATGTCCTCTTAAGGTATAGTTTGACCGAAACCGCTGTACTGCGCCTTAGGTATGTGCGCGGCGCGGTGGGAGGCAAATCCGCTCTGTCAGTCCGTCGTCAACGCTGAGGAGCTGCCTTCCCACCGCGCCGCGCACATACCTAAGGCGCGGTACAGCGGTTTCGGTTATAGCATGTCATTTCAAATATCAATATCTCGATGACTGCAATATGACGAATAAGCGCGTAATACCTACGCCGCCGATTGGCTTTCGCGGCGTGTATTGTACTGACCACACAAATCGAATAATATGTCTGTTCAAGATGTACTACATAACGTTGCCTTTCATGCGGTAATTTTAATTCCGCGTTGTATATTCACCTATTGTCTATTGGATTAATAGAGCTTGTTGGACTATTAGATAGCGCGGAATTAACCCTTCGCGATTATTGCCATGGATGGCATTGCAAAACGTTATAAACTAAAGTTCTTGCCGTGCTGTTCTTTGGCTCTGAGTCAAAATAAAACTATAATAGACGGAAAATGAAAGGTACGATGCAGGCTTGCTACCACCATCAACAAACTGTTGTACTATCCTGGTCGTACCATTAACAAACTCTTTACCAATGAAACTTAATGTCAAAAGAAGTTTCGATTGCCTATCACAGAAAAAGGAAGTAACAAAAACCAACACATTTAAGGATAATTTATTTGGTAATTCTACATTACAATTAATACTATAAAAATTTACGTGTCACAATTAACCTAAGAACTATTGACTAAAAAATATTAAGAATTATATGTAGAATAAATGATGTGTGTGTGAAACCAGTGATGAAACGTTTACGATTACTCGTAACCGGCGATTACTTGTCACTTTTTGTTCCAAATTGCTACTCGTCCCCATACATATGGATGCGGTGTCACTGTAGTTGCACAAGGTCCACTAATAATGTCTCTTGTGACGGATTGTCACAGAAATATTATCAACATAGTCACTTGATAGTCTTTCTCTGTTCTTGTTTGTATGAAAGGTCCATACCTAGCTATGGACACAATCGATCTAGAATACATAGTAATGTATATCTATGCTCGTCCCCTTTCCCAGCCTACTTCTTACTCTAACTATCGCCATTTTTTACTCCATTCCAACCAATCGTTTCCTTTTCAATTACATCTCTAATATCTCTCGATTGTTGTCATAGCTATACAAGTTTAACGAAAATTCGACAGAAGGTAATGAGTACAGTTCCAATCAAGCTTTATGGCTGATGTGAACATAGGCACAAGTCGCGTCGCAGTAACCAGTTTTAGGTGTAGCGGGACGCAGTGGAGCGAGGGGCATATGACTGAACCTGCGCAAGCACGCTTATAGCGTTGTATTCCGATCCGCCATAAATTTTGATTGGAACTATAATATACAGTTAACGCGCAAAACGCGTTTCGCATTTGATCGATTTCTGTCATTTGCTTTGTTAACTATGGTCAGTGACTAAATAATGTAGATGCCTATTTTTCATTTATAAATTACTTAAAAATTTAATTTTAACAAATGATGGTGATAGAATTTCTATAAATAGGTTATAAACAATCAATTTATGAATGTTTTAAATCTTAAAGTAGACAGAAATTAACACCTATGCCTCGGTCACGACCTTTTAAAATAATGTTAAGTTTTGTTTTGCAAGAAAAAGATAGAAAAAAACAAATTGACAGCTTGCTCAGAAGTTTTTTTTTGAAATTTTTTAACTGATTAAGATTTTGATTTTAGATTTTCATATTGTAACAAGTTTATTCTCATATTCTCTCAAGAATATAAAAATAGAATTTATATTCTTAAAAGAACCTTATAAGAATTTCATCTCCACTAGTCACACATTTAATGCACACAAAAACTATATGTTTGAAGGGATTGTAAATTTCAACTGCTGGCCATTTTGTTGTAGGGCCTCTTTTAAACTCTTTAAAGTGTTCTTGTGGATGTTTCCAATTTGTACACCCTGTGAGACAGCACTCTCCAACGTTTCTCTCGCATTTTCTATTCTGTTTTTAGTGAGATGTAGATTGATTAACCTCGAGTAAATATTTCCTAACGCCACATTGCTTATGTTCTTGTTATTTTTCACATGGTACAGCAACGTTTGTATGAGCTCCGGCTTGTCCAGTACGAAGGCCTCTTGCAAAAGTCGTCTGAAAATAATGTAATTAGAATTCGATAAGCAGCGATCCCAAATTTTTTTAGCTTCTGAATCCCTTCCAGCGAGAATGTATTCCATCCACAATAAATTTGCAGCCAACGAATTTCCCTTGTCTGCCAGACCTTCAGCCATTTTAGAACCTGGTGATGAAAAAACAAAATTAACGATAATGCCGTAGAATATATTTTTAACTAATTTGAACAAATAGTTTGAAATACTTACACTTTTCAAGTAGTTCGTGATTTTCTAAAACGTGTACTAATGCACTTCCTCTAGGGAATCCCTTCGTAATTTCTTCAAAGTCTTCTTCAGTTTCAGCCAACTGATATGAATTCCACAACTTCTGAATATGTTCAGGTCCTTCTCCATGAGCGAATTTAGCTTTTATTAAGTTATTGTTATATGTCACTTTCTTTTTTAATTCGGGTGTGAGTATATCGTTAAGGACGGACAGCTTTTCTACATTACCTTCTTCAGATAAAGTTTTTAGTACATATTTGATAACACTCGTTTTAACCGTCGTTCCAGATTTTATAGCGTCAATTACATCATCCATCGCTTCAGCGGCTTTCCCTGAATGCACTAACTCTTCGATTCGATTGCTGATTTCCATGTTATACGGCAAGTTGTTTATTCTTATAGATTCTCTTTGCCTCGTGATAGGTTTAACAGATGCATTAGACACTGGCTTATTTGTTTCTATGGGTGTATCTACGTCTGGTATAACAAAGGGAATTTCTCTATGTTTGTCTTTAAGGTGTTGTCCAAGGTGTACTAGAAATTTTTCACTCGGGATCACATCTTCCTCTTGCAGGAGGGTCCACAGTCCCAAAGCTTTGTCGGTTTCGTCGGCTTTGCAGTAGCTTACCAGCAAATGGTAGAATATATTAGAACGGTCAAAATGTGAGAGCTCTTTAGTCGCTTCCAGTAAACCTTCCAAACATTCGGTTTTTCCTTCCTGAAAAGTACAAAATACGTACATAACAGTACTATACTGATTCATCTTCAGTATTTCTATTTTTAGTAACTAACTATTTATTTAATGAATGTCTAATGGTAAAAATTCATAAATATTAATAAAACGTAGATAAAACTTTATGAATTTAGTGCTAAGTGCAGTAAGTGTGACTCTGAACTGCGATACGCATGTCCGATCGTGCAAATCAGTCATACTTACCGTCGCGTCGCAACGCTTCTATGAAACTATGGACTGTTACACTTGGCCCTACCAGTTATTCCCCCTGGCAGGCCTGCTCGTAAGCGCAGTTTTGTTATACTTATCCCTCCTGAATGGTAGCTCCAAATACAAACAGAAAATAATATTATTTTTATTAAACTTATCGCCGTTGTCAAATGTGTACAATGAAAAATTAAACAGCCAATTTTGTTACACAAAAAATGTTTAATTTATAAGACAAAATACGTTTTATTATACAACATACTTCTTCAGAATAAACAAAACCAATTTTAATACTTCTAGTATATTCACGGCTAGTTACAAAAGAGGCTACTAATTAGCACTTTAAGAGTTATCAGGACAATAAGTATAATACAAACGGGAACAGAATTAATTAATTTTTTTAGAATATAATAGTAGATTTTTATTATTTATTATGTTTCTCCAAACCGATTTTGGTAAAAGTGAGCTCACGCGTGCTCATAATTTCCGTGTTTAAGGTACCCGAAAAAAAAAGGACAGAAGCATAACGAGAATGACTTAAAGTAAGTTATTGCCAGACGTTAAATTAATAGGTAAAAAAATAATAAATCAACAAAGACAATAATAACCTTAACAAAAAAAATTAATTAAATTCAATGATGTAATAAATCGTAGTTTGAAAATCTGGCCGTTATCTGTTAAACTTTGCAGTTATAATTCAGGCCAATATAATTTCGAATGTGACTGTCAAACATCAGACAATGGGGATAAGTTTAATAAAAATATTGTTAATACTTGAACTATGGAAAAAAAGGATTTATTTATAATTTTTGTAATGAATTTATTCCATATTTTACGAGATAACTGTATAAGCAATTAAAAACTATGATTTTTACTTACTCTGGTTTCCCTTCAAAACGTATAATTACAAACTATGATTTTTACTTAGTTCGTAATAATTAATATAAAATAAGAAACAAAATAATAACAATTTCAGTAATAGAGTATCTTGTTTCATGCTGCTCAATTCGTTTTTTCCGTAGTCGGATTTTAGTTTTTTAACTTAGTTTTCTATTTATACTTAAAGCTACTTCAGTAAAGGGTAAGTAAAACAGTACACTTATCCCTACCAGTAAATAACTAGTCGATCCCAGTGTAACAGGCCGAAATTATGCTATTGCGACATTTTTATCGCGCAGATCGGTTGCACACAATGTACTTTTCATTTCTCATACTCGGAAAGTAGTGTTGTTTTGATCTGATTATTGGGTAGAAAATGCTGCTTCCTTCCCTAGAGTGGGAAAAACTCATATAAATTACTTTCCACCTAAGGGCCGGAATGAACTTTAAAAATAGAACTGCTGTCAGCTGTGAAGAGTTTTATGAAAAAAAAAACTAATTAAAAAAATGCTGCGGCCATCTGAGTTTCTAAACAGCCAGTGTGAACTTAGCGCAAACTTCTTTGAGCGGAATAAGCTGCAACAATTTACGCGGTGCGTTCCATATTTAAAATTTAAAAAGTCGACATAAATTGGCGGGATATTAATCTGTTGTGTATCTGTGACGGAATTCAAAAAAATAGGTAATAATCTTTTAACTAAATTTACATTTAATTTATATAGATTTGACGTAAATATTTACCATCATCAATGATAAAAAATACTGGCTGTGTAGAATGCCACAAAAAAAACATAGATATTTCAATAAAATGAGTTCATCAGATTCATATATGGATTTAAAGCTTTTTTTACTTTCCTCATATTCGTAATGAAAAGCAGAGTGCTTACCTCGGGTGAAAGACTTATTTAGGCACTCGAACTATTAGCGCCCTCGCTACGCTTGTGCGCCAAACCATCTCGTGCCTAAATAGATCACTTTCACCCCTTGTGTAACAATCTACTATTCTTATAAAAATAATAATCTCACCTCGACGTATCTCTGACACGCCGACTCGAGTCTTCGCGTGCGCGTGAGCAGGCCGGGCGTCTCGAGTATACGCCGAGCTTGACGCAGACGCCCACATTCTACGAATGAGAGCACCAAGTCGTGAAGGCAATTCACTTCACCGTGGATCTACGATATAGGACAAAGTTTAATAATATTTATCTACATAGCAATAATAAGAATTATTATGAAATATTAATATTCCGTCTAGTGCCACTGGGTTTGCCAATGGGGGATACAAAACGGAAGAATCTTCCATTTTGTATCACTGTTTGTTTTTATTACTATTTTTACAATCTTATAAATTTACTAGCGGCCCGTCCCGGCTTCGCACGGGTAGTATTCGTTTCTCATGAGAATAACTTTTTTCCCTAGTCTTATCTCATTCCCATCGCCTCAGAACTCAGAACAGTTTAAAACGTATATGTATGTATTAGGTACATATACGTTTATATACGGCCTGGTAGGCCATAACTACAATCCATATCTAGGAACTTGCTTTTACGTGATATCTATGTAAAGCGAAAACCACTTCAAAATCCTCCTAGCCATTTTGGAGAAACGTATTTATTGCACCGCCCCTGCCCTGGTGGCTCATAGCCACGTAATCCTTGTCTAAGAACCTGCTCTTAGATGATATCTATGTAACACAAAAAACCGGGTCAAGATCCTCCCAACTGTTTTAGAGAAACGTATCTATCGCAGTGCCCCTGATGGCTCATGACCGCAAACTTTATCTAACAACATGCTCTTAGGTGATATATTTATAAAGCAAAAAACGGCCCAGATCTTCCCAGCTGTTTTAGAGAAATGTATTAATTGCAGCGCCCCCTGGTGGCGCATATCCGCAGTCCTTACCTAAGAATCTGCTCTTAAGTGATATCTATGTAACATAAAAAACCATGTCAAGATCGTCCCAGCCGTTTTGCAAATACATTTCTATTGTACCGCCCCCCGGTGGCCCATAAGTGCACAATTTCTTTAATTTTCTATTCGCATGTGACACTTATATAATGCAAAAAACCGTATCAAAATCAGTCCAGTCGTTTCGAAGATACACATTTACTGCAGCGCTCCCTAGTGCTTAATAACCATAAAACTTATTTAGAAACCTGTTTTGGAATGATACCTATCTATTAAATACAAAATTTCATAATTAGAGCCGTTTCTGAGATAGCCGATAAAAGAATAAAGAAATTGGTACCTAATCAATTTCTTTTGACTTTCAATAAGTGTATATTGAATCAATCTTATATCGAATAAAAACTTTTTGAATTTGTAATTGAATTGATTTTTTAATGCAACCTGTTCAACAGGTACAAACAGTGCGCATGGGAAAATCAAGTGGTTGTTTTTATTATATTGTTGTTTTTCCTTGCAATTTCTTCACATTTTCTCACCTTTTAAACTTTTCTTGGACTTCCAGAAATATTTCAAAACCAAATTTAGCCAAACCAATCCAGCCGTTTTTGAGTTTTATCGAGACATGTAAAAAGCTTCATTACGTTTTTATATATAAGATTAAACAGTTAAAATGGCAACATTTAGGGCCACTCACTAATAGTGATATATACTCGAGCTTTTCAACCCTATTGAGATAGTCATAACAATTGATATGAAAAAAAAAAAAAATATAGTAATATCTAAAAAACCTGGCGAGTCAGACTCCAAAACGAAGGATTTGGTACCACTGTACAATATAAAAAAACATGTTTCTTGTAATGTTCAACTTTATTTTTATTTTCAATATTTGGTGTTGTAGCGGCCATAGTAGCACATATATACGTCATTATAATTTCAAGTATAAGCAATCATCTCACGACCACCAATCACTAAAAACGTCGAAAAAAACATGTTTCTAGTATGGGACCCCTTAAATTTTTAACTTTATTTTAATTTTGTTTGTATTTTAAACGGTGTAATTTTATGCCGGAATAAACATTTATTATTGTCATTATTATAGTGGCTATAGTAATATATACTCTGTTAAAATTTCAAGTGCCTACCTCGATAGACGGACGAACAGCGGAGCTTTAGTTGTAGGTTTCCGTTGGCACCCTTTGGGGACAGAACCCTAAAAACTAATGTTTCTTCTAAAATTTTACATAACCAAATAAAAAAAAAATACTTTACCTGTGTGCTTAAATCAGCTAGCCACTGTAACTTATTGGCATCTTCTGCCATTATCAGTCTTTTCATGAGTTCGCCGTTCCACGGAGTGCAACGGTATTGATTGCAGCATTTCTCAAACTCAGACAAAGCTCCCTCAAGGTTGTCTTTTAAAAGATGAACTTTGATGAGTGGTCCCAGAATAACATTCGTCGGTTCAATTATATTCTCTAACATTACCTTTGTGAATTCTTGGACCTATTTAATAGAAAATATTATTTTATCAGTCCATACTTAATACTATCATTGCGTAAGGGTTTGTCTGTTACGTTTTCACGGCTAAACCGTTGAACCAATTTTAATGAAATTTGATATAGAAACAGTTTGAGAAGGGACACCGCGTGTATATATTTGTTGCGCTTCCTACCAAAACTTGGTAGGAAGATGGCTTGCATTAAAGAAGGATGTAAACTACTTTCTACTGCAGAAATGTGTGTGTATGTTTATGATTTTTTCACAGCTAAACCATAAAACCGATTTTGATGATATTTGATATAGAGATAGCTTGAACTACGAGGAAGAATATTAAGTCATTATCTACCGCGGAAATGTGTCTGTAGGTTTGTTACTCATTAAATGCTAAACTGCTTAACCCATTTTAATAAAATTTGGTAGGAAGATAGCTTGCATCCTAAAGAAGGACATAGGCTATTTTCTGCCACGAAAATGTATCGGCATGTTTACCTATTACTTTTTCACGGCTAAACCGGATTGTCCCTTTAGTGGTCCCGGTCCTAACGTGAAGTTCAGGCGGGCGGAAGGCCAGGATAATAAAATAATAATTAGCAGCTTTAAACATATGTACAAATAGTAACTTACTTTGACATCATCTTTCTCTTCAGCTAAATGATTCAAAATCTGCCAACACTTTGAATTCACCAAAAAGGAATTCGCTTCATTGTTACTTTTGTCAGCCTTCTTCAACAGTTCCAAAGCTTCATCGCTCCTATTTGCTTTCAGAAGAGCATTAGCCATTATTACTATTTTATAGTTGTTGAGTACATAATCTGGGTATTTTTCATTCAAAATATTTTTGTAGTGTAACATTCGTTCCACATCTTCCTTTTTACTATAAAACTCTATTAATTGAGCCAGAGTTGGAGATGTCAGAACAAAATCTTGTGCTTCCAATTCTTTTAACAAACTCTCTAGTTTCTGAGCATTATTTTCATAGATATAACTGGCTATCAGTTGCTTTTGTAGACCCGTTACATTTTCGCCGCGACCCCTAACACGTTCAATAATATTTTCAAGCTCTGCAGCATTTCTTTGAATTCTCACAGAACTCCTATCTATCGGGGTTATTTCCAAATCTGTCGAAGTTAGTTGAGTTAATTTTTCTGATAAACTAGATGTTAATTTTTCACCTAAATATTCTTCTATTGCATTCGCACGTGCCGCTGAAATACTGATTCCTTTGGCAAGAAGTGATGTGAAAAGCTTATCATACATTTCAGGTTCAGGCAACACCTTCAATGCACCTAAGATGATTTGCCCAGCTGCATTACGATAATTCTTATCATCTGTCTGACTCTGTCCATCTTCATGTGATTCTTCGTCAGTCTGTGACACTTGGGGCTCACTGATGAGCACTTGGAGAATAGTAGTGAATGAGTCAATATCCTTAGTTTTTCCTAAAGCTCCAATCAATGATCTACCAACCAAAGCATATTGACCCCAAGGACAATATCTGACCGCTATGTCTCTAGCTTCAGCTATGTTTCCAATTTCTAAAAGTTCCACCATTACATTTCTCGCGCAGTGAATGACTGGTATTTCAGCAATCTGTAACTTAGTAATAATATTTTGATAACTATTGCTTTCCCTTAAGTAAGGTATAACATAATCTCTAAGTGTTTCTCCTGAAGGTACAAGACCATTGACGATCATGTTGCGTAAAATTTGTATTAAACCTTCTTCATCCTTTTCACGTCCTTCTTTCGCAAGAAGTGGCCAGTAATAATGCTGACGTATATAGAAACCATCATTTTTCATTTCCTTAAACAACTCCTGTGCAAGCTCTGAGCGGCCCTGTTGCAGAGCGCTTTCTGTTGCAAGGAAAATTGCATTGGGCACTAACTGTTCTCTTTGTAAGTCGCGGCAAATTTGAATGACCTCCTCGTTAGATTTGTTAATTCTGAACAATTGTTTAACAAAAAATGCACCCTGGTAAAACGAATCTTCTTTGTTATCAAAACTTTTATTCTTGGTCATAGTTTGAAAAACATTCTTTGCCACATCGATATGTCCTTTATTTATTAGATGTAAGATGACATTACGCGCATCTTGATTGTAACCTGGTTGTTTTTGGAGGTAGCTAAATATTTTTTCAGTTTTATCACTGTGACCATTAATTGCAAATGCTTCAATTATGTCTAATATATCCTGAAATGAAACCATACAATATATTTACAAATGTAATTACCGAGTGGATACTAGTGTCTACTTTTAATGTTGTTGTGAGTAATAACGGTAGGTCTGTGCATTAGCATACTAAAATTTAAATATACAAAGTGAAATTTTAACAACCATCCAAATTTTAATATAATGATCTTCAGTAAAAAACTGATGGCTGTCTTGTCTCCTTTTAGTATCGTTCAATAGAACATATTGAGATATGGCTACACAAACCTTTCCCGAAAAAAACTAATAACTCTAGTCACCATTTACATCTGCCGCACGCTCCGCTCCGTTCCGGTCTCAACGTCTCGGGCGAGTCGTGAAAAAGAAGGCAACTAAACGTTATAAGGCTGTAGATAAAATAGTCTATGAAAATGTAACCTATATTTTTTATTTACGTAATAAGGTCTATTGGTGATACCTAACATCTAGAATTTTTTTGGATAGTTGTTAAAATTTTATCAGGTATATGAAATGTATATATATGAGGGTAAATAAAATATACGAAAGGTGTAAACGTGCGGTGCGAGTGAATGGAGAACTGTCTGATTGGTTCTGGATAAAATCAGTAGCAAGACAAGGATGTCCGTTAAGTCGGACACTCTTTGCTTTACTTATAGCAGATATGGAAAATGAGATGAAGAGAGGACTGGTAGGAGGAATATGAATAGGGACGGAAAGAATATGGACGTTGGCTTATGCAGATGACATAGTGATGATGGCAGCAAGCAAGGAAGCGATAAAAGAAATCCTGAAAAGGATGAAGAAATATACGGAAAAGAAAAAGTTAGAACTAAATGGAGAAAAGTCAACGATGATGATATTTAAGAAAGGAAAAAGGGAAAATGTGAAGAAAGTCTGGCATTGGGGAAAGGAGATAATAGACGAGGTAGAGGAGTTCAAGTATTTGAGATATGTAACAAAGAGAAATGGGGGAATGGAGGCGCAAGTCAAAGAATTATGTAGAAAAGCAAATAGAGTAATAAAACAGGTGTGGGGAATCGAGGAAAGGAGATTCAAAGATGATTTTGAAAGGAGGCTTTTCGATTATTTGGTAGCAGGAATAATGACGTACGGAGTGGAAATGTGGGGTTTTAAGAAATGGAAGGAAATAGAAAGAACACAACTGAAATATATGAAGTGGACACTAGGACTTGACAGATGGACACCATACTATATAGTTTATAGGGAAACAGAAAAAAAAAAGACAAAATGCGAATAAGCGCAGGAAAGAGAGTAGCAAGATTTGAAGATAAAAACAAATCTAGAGGGAAAAGGTTAATAGAGAAATATTTGGAGGAAAAAGAAAAAAAGGGTAGAGGGGAGAAAATTGAAAGATAGAGAAAGATTCTACAGAGTGAAAAGAAGAAGGCAAGATGGCGGAAAGATGGTGAAATTGATAGAAAAGCGAGAAGTAGAGAGGCAAGGTTAATGGGAATATAATAGGATAATGGCGACAAGATATAATAGAAGTTATATGGAACTAAGGGTTAACAATAGGTACATGTACCTGGAAAACGGGGGAACGAGGAAGTCAAAAGATGTTGGTAAAATTAAGATAGGGTAATCTGGAAGAGGAAAACAAATATTGGATGGCTGATGAGGATAGAAAATGCAAAATATGTTGGGTGGGGGAGATTTAGAGCACTTGAACGAGCATGTAAGATGGGCGAGAAAAAGGGAAATATGAGAACTACTGCGGGGAAATGGGGAGAGAGAAGCCATAGAATGGGTAGTGAAAATAGAGAAATAAAGAAAGGGAAAATTAGGGGGAGGAAATAGAAATAAATAATTATATAAGTATCAAGGTGAAAAAAAAATATAAATTGTAATATGGTGAAAATTTATGGAACCAACTCCAAAAGCGTGAGGCTTTATTTACAGTTTAATTTAACCTAACTTAGCAAATTCGGAAATAATAATATAATATAATGGGTGAATCGTTAATTAATCTTTTTTAATTTGGTAATTTGCATTGTACCTAATATGTTTAAATACTGATTCCAATAATATTATAAATAATGTTTTTATAAGTACGATATATTTTAAGGATTTGCAGGTAGGTCTTACTATATATGAATATTAGTACATGTTGACTTTTATATCAACCATTGCTTTGAGTAAGTCGGTGACTTCGAGGTATCAAAATATAAACTGTCATAAGTATAATTTTGGTAAGAAGTTTCATATGAAATAATAATAAATACTAATAAATTAGGTGCTAATTAGATCAACTTCAATATGTACTTATTACACAGTAACTCGGTTTTAAAATTTGAATATGCAATGTACAGAAAATACGAAATTGTGATAAAACAAAATTGACATACCCTGTCAGTCATAACTAAATCTTTTTCTTTCACTGTTTTGATTACATCGTCCACACCCTGGACGTCACCTTTCTTAGCAAAACCACAAGCTAAGAGAGTATAGGTTCTATTCGAAGGTTGAAGACCAGCTGCTGCCATTGTATCCAAAACTGCTTTTGCTCCATCAGTGTCTCCATGAAATGCATGACCCATAACAAGGGCATTTAAAACAGGCTCGGAAACTGGGAAACCTAGTTCTCGCATCTTTTCTAGGACTCTGGTCGCACCTTCTACATCGCCATCCTGGCAATATCGCCACATCAGCCTTTGGTAGGTCACCCTGAAGTATACAAGTTATTGTAAATATTGAAATACAAAATATGCTGATTCAACACATTCCTTTACTTTCTAAGTCTAGCTAAGGAAGTATACATAATTTTATCCAATAATCAAGAAAGAACAAACTTGAAATGGGTTTCAATTTGCTTATATTCATACATACTCTGTACACCTAAAAAAATTGCTTTCTAATTTTTTTTTTTTATATTCTTAAATTAAAAGAGAGGGTTACTTAGTAGACAGGTACTAGCCCAAATAAATTTCAATATAGAAATCTAAAAGATCTACTCAATATTATACTAAAAGGATGAAGTAGAATTTTGTATTTTGGCGATTACCTTTTTCTTGTATATAGGGCATACTTAAAGTTTCTGGAACTGGCCACTTACAATAGAAAAAATAGCCATTTATGAAATTTGAAAATGGAACTCTAACTTTTCCACATTATTTTGAACGTTACTTTTTAAATTGCGATATAGTAATTTGTTTCTTGATTGTGGCGTCGGTATTAAGTGAACGTAACTAGAGAAAACTTTCGCGCTATGACTTTTTATGATTTTCGCTGCGGCTTGAGTCAGTTAGAGAGTTGCCAGACACTTCAATCGGCATTTGATAATAAAGCTCCAACTTGTAACTCTGTGTATACATGGTTCAGTGATTTTATACGTGGACGTAATTATCTCCATGACGATGTAGATGAAGGTCAAGCAGCCACTGCAGTTACCGAATTTAATATTGATACCGTACGTCAATTAGTTGAGACTAATAAAAAAATTACATGTCAGCAAATTCGTACTGTATTAGGCATTGAAATGAGTCAATTGCAAAAGATTTTACATGTGCATCTGAAGGTATGAAAGCTTTACACTCGATACATACTTACCGCATGATTTGCCGGAAGACCAGAAACGACTGCGTGCATACTTACCGCATAATTTGCCGGAAGACCAGAAACGACTGCGTGTAGAGTGGTGTTGCAAAATGATAGCAGACTTTGATGTAGGGCAATCATTGGCTGTCTATAATATCGCGACAGGTGACGAAACCTGGTTGTACTGCTTTGAATCGGAAAGAAAAAGTCAACCGGCAGAATGGGTCTTTCCTTTTGAAGATTTGCCAACGAAAGTTAAAAAAGTCGAACCATTGGCAAGAAAATGGTTGCTTCTTTTTTCGGCAAATCAGGACATTACACAACAGTGACACTTGAAGACCAAAGAACAGTAACTGCAGATTGGTATGTCAACACTTGCTTGCCCAGAGTCTTAGAAAAAGTTCAAGAAAAGCGTCCTCGAAGCAAAGTCGTCCTTTACCACGATAATGCTTCCTCACCTACCGCTAAGGTAACAGAGGCGTATATGAAGGGTTCAAATGATGATGTAAAACTGATGACGTATCTACCATACAGTCCAGACTTCGCAACATGCGACTTCTTTTGTTTCCGAAAATTAATAATAAATTTAGAGGCACACGTTTTACGAGCCCTGAATCGCCGGCGAGTGCATTCCATAAAGCTATTGAAGAGGTCCCTAAAGAAGATTGGTCTAACTGCTTTGTACAATGGTTCCACCCAATGAAAAAATGTGTCAATTATGGTGGCATATTCTTTGAAAAACAATAAATGTATCACAAGTAAAATATCAGGTCTTATTTATAGGAATACAAAAAGTTTCAGTATGGCCTATGTATGAATGAAGATGCACTCCAAAATTATTTTGTGAAGTATTTGTTTCAGCCATAACTTGTGAAAACCAAAGCACCCATCTATTAAATTTGATCACAATTACTGGTAAATTACAAGATTTAAAAATTGACTGATGAACAGATATGGCCTAACTACAACTATTGATACCAGTGACAAGTACTGTAAAAATAGAAAACTAATTTTTATTCCAACAAGTTATAAATAAAAAAAGACAAAAATGTTTGTTCTTTACCTGTTCGGTTCTAAACCCTTCTTCTCGAGTTCATTAAGGAATTCAGCAGGTGAAAATGGATGTTCATTTTCAATATATACCCTGAGTAGAGCATTGTAATGAGATATGTCCATTGGTACTCCACGCTCTGTTAGTACAGACCATATCTTCTGTACCAGTAATGTTCTTTGGTCTGGCAATTCTTCAGGGACCAATTCACCTAAAACATTGTAAATACACAAAATTATTAATATTAGTTTCAGTAAATGAAGTCTGTCTTTTAATTATAATCAAATACCGTGTTTATAAATATCCACCAGATAAAGAAAAATTATTTGCTAATTGTAATATTCCTATTTTTTACAAAGGAATGCAGTTTTCTGTATGTAAATGATAAGTACGCATGGACATCATTGTAATAGTTGTAAGCATATTTAAAAAAAAAAACTAAACTAAGAAAAACATATATTTAAATAAAATAAACAGGGAGGAGTTTCTTGCCGGTTCTTCTCCTTCTAGTTTTGGAACCGGAATCCAATCGCCATATCAATTCATTTTGACGTTCAATAAGTGTGTGTAAACATCTTATATTGAATAAAAACTTTTTGATTTTGATTTCAATATAGGCAGTCCACGGAAATCTAGCAAGTTAGCATTTAGATGTACTACAGTAGGAAAACAAAACCATACCACAGCATCTGATGATGAGCAAAGATTGAGAACTCGTTATGTCACGTCTAGTTCTTATTTCATCAAAGACTTCATCAATGTCACGTTTAGATATGCGACCAAACCTACGGACCTCTGAGTCCAACCGTTGCAGTAGTGGCTCCAAAGTTTCTGTTTTCTTTGTAGTAGCATAATCTCGAAGCAATAGACTAGAATAAATTAAAACAAAGAATCAAGAACATTTACAATACATTTACCATTATGACCACTGACTGTAACAAACAACACACATAGGAATATACAACAGGAGTTGGGAAGGAAGGTGTCTAAATTATTGATGATCGCAAAAACTGAAAAGAAACATTCCTTTATTATCAAAAATATTTAAGTAAAACTGCATTCAAAGATTTTTTATAAAGACCTCCTTGAGCCGAGAATTAAACATATGAAATATTAAAAGAATAATACCCTATATTTTTATAGCACCAATTGATAGAGTCTTCTTCTTCTTCTTAGTTCAATTGATAGAGTCAATGATAAAGATTAATTTATTTTAACATATCACTTATACATATTATAAAATAAAGTCCCCCGCCCTGTCTAATTAATTCCTTTCAGATACACCAAAACAATGAATGGGGGGATTATTTCTATTTAATACGACTAAAGAAAAGTCTGCGATGACATATGCCTATTTTTTATGTATAGCTTGCTATACCTATTTTTATGTTTACAAAAGTGGTGCCATATGATGAGACAATTGGAAAGCAATTTATACAGATTCAGTATTAATCCTTATCAAATTAAATACGTTATTTACCTTCAGCATTTCATGCACATTATGATTGCCTTTATAAGTATAAAATACTTTTAAAATACTCCAAGTAGGATGAACTTACGTCACATTTTAATGTATTTAAATCCAATCCACATGTTCGACACAAGGTGATATGACAATACGGCAGAAAAACATTACGGCCTATATGCTCTGCTACCCGTGTGAAACCAGGGCGGGTCGCTAGTCTTAAATAAAAGAAAAACCAAGAAAAATAAAGCAATATTGGTGTTAAGTAAATACCACGTAAATTAAACTACTAACACTAACCTGTAATATTAGTCATTTCTAAACCTATAGCAACATTTTTAATAATGTAGATACATGTATAATGAAATGAGTGTTTTTTATTTAATCACATTGGCCACTTATAAACAAAAAACCGGCCAAGTGCGAATTGGACTCGCACACGAAGGGTTATATACCACCATACAATATAAAAAAACGAGCGGGACGTTATTTAATCGAACTTAACCATTAATTGTTATTATTATGTATTAAGAATTATTGTATAAATATATCATTTTATTTCGTTAGTTAGGTGCTTAATCCTCTCTGGCTAATCCGAAAAGTAATAACATGAGTGCACTGATAGCTAGAGACAATTTTTATTACTTATTTTATTACAGTGAAACTTTGACTTTTAGTATCGATTGTGAAGAGAATAAGCTTTACTAAGGAATGCGATTAAATTTGTCATTTTCTATGGAATTTTTACAAAATTTTTACTCATAAAAGTATATTTTATAAGTTAATTTATTACTCGTTAAATAATAGTCTAGTTGGCTGTGATAGTTTTCCTTTTAACTATGTTATATATACTCCTGTCAAAAATTTTTTCCACATATCCAAAAACAATGGTTTAGCTGGTAGTGGGGACACACACATGACTAACAAAAATTAGGACTTTAGGAGTGCATATCTCAACTGTTGACTTAAATAAAAAAAATTGTTTGAAACCTTGATATCATTTTAAAAGAACTATCGTTTGGTACCTCTTGCGTTGATATATGATGAATTTCTTTTTTTCCTACTTCAGTTACATGTATTTGCGACCTAACCTAAAAAAAAATTTTTTTTTATTTCACTATGTCGTTGTGTAGCGGTTCATAGATTACACCTACCTTCCAAATTTCATCTATATATTGCCAATAGTTTCTGAGAAAAACCCCAGATAGACGGACATGGCAAAACTATAAGGGTTCTTTTTTTGCCATTTGTCTACGGAACCCTAAAAAAAGGAATTGATTTTACCACTACCTTCTATAGTTTCAAGCCGTGCTATTGAAATTTGGCAATGTTGCATGTAGTCCAAGTCTTGGAATCAATTATTATCGATAAGGCTATTAACATTTTCTTCGTGGGTAGCATTAAAGTACAAGATGTTGTTTTTTTCATATTTCACATGTTCGATTTGTGGCTTAAGAAAGTCATTTATTAAAAATTTATTGAGTGCAGTTTTACTTATTTTTTAAAATAAAGGAAAGTTTCCTTTTAGCTAAATTTACTATCATCAATATTTACGGTACCTTCCCCTCAACCTTACTCCTGTCCTTTATTTCCAGCCTATACAGTGTGCAATTTAAAATTAGGCATTTATTAGAGATTAGATGATCGTGTTAATAGTCATGTAGACACACTTCAAGTATAACAATGAAAATATTTTATTAAAAATGTGAAAAATTAATTATTTAAAAAAATATTCATTCATTTCTTTTTTTAGTATTGATGTACTCATATTGCATCACGTAAGAGAAAGACCTCGGGTTAAAGTCCTAGCTCTGCCGAATTTTATTTATTCATTGACCACTCTCCGAAACCAGTTAACTAATTTTTGTGAGAACTGAAAGGAATGCACCTTACATATCACATTCAAAGTGTTGCAGAAATGAATGCATGATTATTCAAAGCCGACTTTCTTTGCGCTCTATTAAGAAAATAGTTGTTTGAAAAAACTGATGAAACCTTTGTTCATCAAAAATTTTGTTACTTACAGTTTCATAATAACCCCTATTGATGAAAGTACTTCATTAATAGGCAGGAAGATATTTGAGTGAAATATTTTCTTGAGACTTTTGACCAAGAATATACAGTTTGTAAATAAACCGTCCAGAGTCCACTTCGGTCCTCGCATTACCACAAGCAAACTCTAACCTATTTTTTTTTTGAAATGACGGACCATCAACTTACCTTAGCTGCATTACAAATTGATCATTGTTATGAACATAATTTTCATCAGTCAGCATTGGAAAGCCGACCCTGTTTATAATATTTATTTATTTCTCACCACAATTTTTAAAACTAAAAGACAGAAAGACTACATAATAGTACAGGTAATTGTGGGAGTCTGGAGCCTAAGCTAGGTCGAATCAGTTCTTGTTCTTCTTAATATTAGGATACTTACTGATTTGTTCCACATAAGTTTTTAGAATTCAGTAGTAAATTTGTTTCGACACTTTTTGCTGAGTTCAGTATTAGCGTTCTTGCCGCACCCGTGAAGTATCGCACAAATTTTGTAGATCGTAAGAGTGACATTTTGTATCGTAGTTGTTATAGCATGTAAAACTCAAAAGCAATGTAACTACTTCAATTTATAGAAAAATAATTGTTTACTTCTTGTGATTTTAATTAATACGAACTTAACCACTCAACCTCGATTTTTAAAACATTTGAGATGTTTGAGGTTACAATGCATGTGTTACGTCACACACTACCACAGACCACTAGAGACTACCACAGCACAGTGAACTGCAATGAACAATTTAGGCTACGTTCCATTTAAGCATGCAAATTATTGCTACTTTCATCCATTTTCATTTGATGAAATGACTAATATTTTCATAGTGATTTCACCCATGAAATTTCACAGACAGTGATTTTTAAATTCCATGAGCTTAAAATAGTATTGGGTCTAATTTTGTATTTTCTTGATAAATGTACCCCATTTTATAATTAAGCGATCAATAGGCGTTCCGGTATTCGCACAAAGCTACTTTGCTTTTCAGAATATTGTAACTTGTAATAATTATAAGTCTTTTTGTAACCCCCGGAAAGCCAAGCGTCCCGATATGGTCGCTACGGTTTGAACGCCGAGCGCCAAAGTCCTCTCCGCGACAATTTGCTCACTCGCAGTTTCAGCCCATCCTACTACTCTGTAAGCGATCAGATCATTGCAATATGTGTTTACTCTGTTACTTGGATGACAACACTAGCTACAAAAAATTTAAAAAAAATTATGTGGCTTGTCTTATGGTTGTTTGTGTTGTAACCATTTCCAACCAGTTTTAACCAGTGGTGTAAAAATCTGCTATATTTTAAAAACATGCTTCAGACTATAAACTATATTATTTTAGCATGTTTATTTATATGCTATGTTATAACGAGCGAGGTAGCGCGCGGTGTGTTTAGCGCAAAAAACGGAACACGTCCTACAACGAGGCGAGATCGCACGTGAGTCGTGACTGACTAGTAGTGACTAGTCTGCTTAGCGGTAGCGTTTCGCATTTCGTTCGTTGTCTCGTTGAATCGTTGCGTTGTACAACGGTCAACGTGTTTCGTTGGCGGCGTTAGCGCTTAGCGTTAGTCAAGTCTGAAGTCAGTCATCGGCGTCATCGCGCGAGCGTGCTCGTTGTGAGATGTGTTTTGTTGTGCTAAACGTATCGCTCTGTTGGTAAGACGGGACTGCGGGATCGCGTGACGTTATTTAATAGCACCAAGAGGCAACCAATATAATATGTTAAATCCGTTGGGTCTAAATAACGCGTTTAAAATTATGCTATATGTTATATTATCCACCACTGGTTGTAACCCACGAAGTGTCCAATCTCAGGGAAAATTGAATTTTTTAATTTTAAAATTTTAAAAACTGGTAGGGATCTGAAGCTCTTGAGTCTGAGAAGTTGAGAAGTATTTAGATATTAAATTTTCTTGCGACGTATAAATTTTATTGCCCCAGTTTGAAAATATTAGGCAGATTAAAATGGTAAGTGACTTCCTGTTCAATGCCTCCCGTTATCATCTATTACGATGACATTGATCTGACCTTCCATGTATTTAGAAATACATAAGTTTATTTTATAAATTAGAAAAGATACATCCATTACATAATTGTCTTAGATTGAATCAATAAATAATTCGTACCTAACACAGTTTAATTAAAATTACGATTTTTGCCATTAAAACAGCAAGAATACAGATATTTTCACTACATACACTCGGTAATAATTAATAATGTTAACGCCACGTTAACGCTTTACAATGCTGCTTGACGAAAAGTTAAAAAAAATATATATTCGGGCTTGAAGAGGAGATGTGTGAGAACTTCCTGGAGTAAATATTTTCCAATTTAAATTAAATTATGTGTATGAATACGAAGAGTAAAGTGGTGCAGAGTCACAAGCTATCATGGGATCCTAAGGCTCATGGTGGCTTGTCGCTCCGCACCGCTTCGCCCCTCACATTGAAACGAGCAAAACCTAACCTAAGATATTTTTTTGAAATGGTTAACCAACGACTTGGCCTTATTTGAAATTGTTCATTCAGATGAACACAATTTGCAACAGGTAGCTTTGGAAAGCTGACTCAATATTTTCATTTACTAAAAATTATTAATGAATTCTACAAGTGTAGTGTTTATATTCTGAAACTCCATTAAACATTTACATTATTTATACATTTATAACTATAAACTTTTTTCATGTAAACTTTCAGGCCGAACCAATTAAAGTGGTCGTGACTGGTGCGGCAGGACAAATTTCTTACTCTTTGCTGTACCAAATAGCTTCAGGAGCAGTTTTTGGTCCCAACCAGCCAGTATATTTACATCTATTGGATATTGCTCCTATGATGGGAGTGCTTGAGGGAGTTGTCATGGAACTTGCTGATTGTGCTCTCCCTTTACTAGTGGGAGTCCTTCCTACTGCAAGCCCTGAAGAAGCATTCAAAGATGTAGCGGCTGCATTCCTAGTCGGTGCCATGCCCAGGAGAGAAGGTATGGAGAGAAAGGACCTTCTTTCTGCAAATGTGAAGATTTTCAAAGAACAAGGTCAAGCTATGGACAAAGTTGCTCGCAAAGATGTCAAAGTCCTGGTTGTTGGCAATCCTGCAAACACAAATGCTCTCATATGTTCTAAATATGCCCCTTCAATACCAAAGGAAAACTTTACTGCTATGACACGCTTGGATCAAAACCGAGCTCAAGCCCAACTCGCTACTAAACTAGGTGTTCCGGTTCAGAATGTCAAGAATGTGATCATTTGGGGCAACCACTCTTCGACACAGTTTCCTGATGCCTCTAATGCTGTAGTTAATATTAATGGCACAGAAAAACCAATACCGGCAGCGGTCAATGATGATGAATACTTAAAAAACACTTTTGTCAGCACTGTTCAAAAACGAGGAGCAGCTGTAATCGCTGCTAGGAAAATGTCATCAGCACTTTCTGCTGCTAAAGCTGCATCTGATCACATGAGAGATTGGTTCCTAGGTACTACAGATCGCTGGGCGAGCATGGGAGTCGTTTCTGATGGTTCATATGGTACACCAAAGGATGTAGTGTTCTCGTTCCCGGTAACAATAAGTGGAGGCAAATGGAAAATTGTTGAAGGCTTAACGATCTCTGACTTTGCACGCAAGATGCTGGATGGTACAGGAAAAGAGCTTGTGGAAGAGAAACAGGATGCTTTAGATGTTTGCAAGGATTAATTGTCCATGATTTAGAAATTTAATTAGTAAATTAGTAGGTAACATACTTTGCTACCTAACTATTTTTTAGGCTCACGCATTTTTAAATAACATCATTTACATTCTAACACCACATAACTTAAGAACTGATTTAACCAATATATATATAATCCAATATAATTCAATAGAGGATTAGACATTCAAAATATTTATTACGGTGTCTTTTAATATATTTTTTTGCTAAATACATGGCATAATTTAACAAAAAATATTTTCAATATTTAATTTTCTATTAAGTAGGAGTAAATAATATTTAAAATTTTAGTCAGATGACTTTACATGATGAGCCATAATTTATTGTTTGTAAAAAAAAGTAGTGGATGTCATTGTATTGTGTACGTACATCATTGTTGGTTGAACTGTCATGTTTTATTTTTTTATTGGTTGATGAGTTAGTTGGGTTCAAAAGTACTTCTGATGCCATAAAATCAATTAGATGTGGTGTTTATATTGTATTTAACTGAAAATGCAGTCATAGATTTTTTCATTGCCTTACTAACAAAATATTATATTTGAATAATATAGCTTGAAATGGTTTTTTAATTGTTGTAATTTTTTAAATACTTCACATATCTAATGGAAGACATAATTTTTGACCATGAGCCAAGAAAAAACTACATTGCACAGCTATGTAGACAGTCAGACAGACAGACAACACAGACACAGTTCATTTTTCCCCTTTTGAAAAGTTGACGGTTTTGGGTTATGTTAGAAATTAAGCGATGGTAAGGATATTACAATACTGGCAATAAAATTGTTTTTATTATTATAGATAATTTTAATTGTTGAATCGATGTACAATTTAGTGTACTGTATAATTAACATTTTTATTATATTGATATATGTAATAGTTTACAAATTCGGCAGTTAGAATATATATACAATATCACCACTACATAACTCAGCTCTAAAACCTAATACCGCCATTTTTATAATTGAGATTCCATCAGCAATGCATAGGTTTATAAGATGAAATTTAAGTAAAAAGTTATTTTGTAATTATTTTGTAGACGCTGTGTGCTAGTTAGTACTCATTTATTACATTTTTATAAAGAATTATACATGCTTGCTATATTTCTGTTGTTAATTATATTACTTTGTAACATCTGTCAAATTGTTTTTTGTTCAAATAGTAGCACCATAGTGATGTCCTGTGAAAAAGTAGGCGTTGTAAATAAAGAAAGCATTTCAGAGGTAGCTCTTTATTATTTACCCTCAGCCTTAATATTACATTAATTACCATGGCAAGAGTGTTAACAGTATCACAGACTAATATCATTATTTTTCTTACATGAACTTAATGTATGTACTACTGGACCAAAATAATTGTGAATTGAGAAGCATAGTGATCCAAGCGAGTGACACAGTGCGAATTGTCACTTGAATCAGTACGGCGATAGGCATTCCTGCAATTAGATACAGCTAACATTAAAGTAGTACTGTGACATGTTAAGAGGAAAGGATGTTATTTTGGCACTTGGATCAATGTAGCATGTGGGTTTTTTTTCTTATGCATTCATGTCTAAAGGTCAATTTCCGCAAAAATTAAATTTGGATCACTATGGTTCTCCCTTCAACTGCGGTTTCTTTTGACGCGGAAAGGAGGAGCGCTGAAGAGAAGGCCAGGGGGTATAACCACCTTCATATTGTCAGATATTTTGGACAGGTAGTACCTACATATAAATCATTTTTGTACAAATCATGGTAGGTATTATTTTAAAAACTATTCATTTTATAACTAAAATATGTCACTTAAAAATTACTACAAAACTGGCCAACTACTATGCCCAGTTACTATGTCAATTAATGCTAGATCACAAATATGGCAATATGATTGCGTCATTTACCTATGTTTCAAAAATTTACTTACATAAATCAAAAACTTATTAGAAAACTCTGCTGTGAGCCTATAGCGAAGTGCGAAATACGCTATCACTCTATGTACAATAGTGAATCCAGCCAATCCTATCATTTGTAGCATATATGTATCTGAACTCATACCTAGGTCCCTTAATAGTATTTTTGGGTCCGCGTATAGACAAAATGGAGCATCACAGTTCATCGACGGCCTATGCTGATATAAAGACAATGAAAAACCAACTAATGCATAACGCAGATAAGAAGCTGACATGAGAAATCTCATCGATATTTCTATGAATTGGCCAAAGCCCATTCCATAACAGCACAGCGCTAAGAGTGGAGAGACTACTGCCGGTCCCACGATTGAGCCACTCTGGAATAAGTCAAAAATTATTAAATTAGAGCAAGGTGATATTCATGCCGACGTATTAAAACTAAACCAATTATTGAATATCAATAACCACCATAAAAAATGTTTTTGCTTAAAATAATGTAACAGTGTGTTCACAATCTGATAATTCAGAGAAAATTAGGAAAATGTTGAGTATTTTCTTTCAAATATTGGACAACCTGCAGTGGTGGATTTAACAGCAGGCTGAGTAGGCGGGCGCATAGGCAGGCAGATTTTAAAGGGATCAATTTTATAAAATCACAGAAATTAAAGAGATTCGTATTTATCCCTAAAAACTATTTTTTTGTGTAAACTTAAATAAATCATTGGGTTGTAAAAATGGAACTGACACATCGATCCCCAAGTTCACAATCATACATACTAATTACGGGAAAAAGATGGTGTACCTAATAAGAGGATTGATAGTGGACAAATCATAAAGTTACAATTTATTAGGTACCTAATTAATATGATGTTGAATTAGGGCACAGAAATCTATGCACAGCACCAGAGCACTTAGTTTTGTTAAAACAGTACAGCTGGCGCTGTCAGTCATTTATTTCGATAAATTTTGTACAGTAAAATCAAAATGCTTAGGTGGGTATACACACCTACATGAAAACTTCCTTCAAAGCTTCAAATTAAAATTTCTATGAATTTTATTAAGTTTTAAAGCGACTGTTAAGAATTTTAAGATATAAATACTTTCACTTCAAGCACTTAAATATTTAAATGTAAGAAATGCATTTAATACTCACAGTAACACTAAAAGCAGAGCCAACAGCTAGGCCAAGCCCTTCGGAACATATCCCAGTCGAAATGCCAATCACGGAGAACAGGAAGAAGCGATCCCATTCTAAAAGTTGGCCCGACATAAGGTAACAGATGCCCAAGAAAAGGAGTCCCAGTGAAACCTAAAAAAAAGTTTATACTTAAAGAGTAATCTAGAAAATATTTTCTCATTATTATCCGTTTGGCAAGCTACCTAAGTAAATATCGGTAGGTATAGGTAGGTTATATACCAACAGTATCTACAAATAAGGTTTTTGTGACGTTACTATACCTAAAAGACGCTTTTCTATCATGTTTTTCGTTATGTTGACGAGGACTATTCTTTAAGTTTTATTCAATAAAGTATGTATAAGAAATAAAACAGTTTTGTAATAGGTAGGCATAATAAAATTATTTATTGTTTAGTCTAGCACGCGAATAAAGCTAAACCTTCAGACCGGCCATTATTGATTAAAAAAATATCACACCTCATTCGCGGGCATGCTACGAGCGTGGTTTTTGCTGTAGTCAAAATGGAGTGCTCATCATTACCGGTCTTAAACATGTCGGCCTAACCTGCTCTTCGAGGCACAGTCAGTGATAGTTATGTACGTAAGTTATTGGTACATGCGTTGGGATTCAAACCACGGCCTTCTAAACAAAAAGTGGGCTCGCTAATACTCGGTTATCACGAAAGTATAGGTACACATTTATGAAAATATAGAAAATTTGGATGCTGTTATATGTTTTGTTTGTAAAACATGAAAAACGTCTTTAGTGTTGTTAATTTCTGTTGATTTTCGATACGTTTTTCTTTAGATAAATCTTCTCCCTTATTCCCTTCTTAAACTTTTCTTTTCATATATCTACTATCATCAATCTTTCTTCACTAAAGCCATAGGTATGAAAGCCATAATTAATTTTCCATATACTTATCTATAGTTTTATATGGGTGTACTAAAAAATTTAAACGACTAACACATTTAAAGGACAACATTCATTTTTATATATAGACGCCTGCTCTCATATCTGAACACTGTCCAAAAAGGTCAAAGGGCGAAGCAGAGAAATACATCACAAGTCTACTATTCTTGTCCTGATCACTATTTGTAGTAGATAGAATTCTCCACCTTACTGTAAAGACCCATGCGCGCGGTTTTCTTTTTTTAGCGATTTCAACTGCTAATTGAAACTGATCAAAATACAAAGTGTCAGATTTGAGCGGAAGAGTCTGTACCTATATAGGTACTTACCTCAAATATCTACTTTATATATTGTTAAAGAAAATGCGTCATACATATTTTGTAAACGAAAATCCTCTCAGAGTATTCTGTAAGTATACCTAATGAGAGATCTGGTTTTGAATTTGTAAAACATTTTACTAGTGTTTAATTTTTTATGATTTTGTTCTTTTAATAATTGACCATATATAATATAATATATACCTTTATAAGGATTTATTTAGACCCGGCCAGATTTGTTTAATATGAGACTTATGGGTTAAAAACACTACGTCAAGGTGATTAATATCTTGCGACACTCGAATTTCAAGGCAGGTAAAGGGCAGGTATTACAAAAAAAAAAACAATTAGAGAAACTCAATAAGTACATTCAGTTTGTTCTCTGCGAAATACGTTCGAAGGAGGGATCAAAGGCTTCTAAGATTTAATTGAAGTTAAAATGCTTCGTTTAGTAAGTAAAAGCCCAGTTCCCTTTTGAAGGTCATGCAGAACGTCGGAAAGGTGTTTTTTGTTTTAAGAATTTTACCTAAATTTATTTCTTACCTAAGAATAAAAAAATACTTGTAATAATTCTTTTTTTTTAAACAAATGTTATAGGTACCTACAATTTATTTAAATATGATTGTTTCATCGAATCGAATTAGTGGTTCTTTAATTATAAATTAAAGACCGGATTATATGCACTTGTAGGTCTCATATGCATTTGCATATGTTTAACCCCTTATCATCGGTTATTGCATAATTTAACTAAAAATAGTAATGTGATGCATATTTACGCACTATATTTACAATATTTTAAAAATCGAGAAGGACGGGCTGAAGGTCGATTTTGTTTCTCACCGCGCTTGAGTGACCGCCACATATAAGTAACTACATGCACTCCTCATTCAATGAACCCACGTCAAGTGAACTCAAGTCAAGGTATTCCCGAGGAAACTTAAAGGAAAGTTTAAAAGATTTCATTTGGTAAGTGCCAAAATAGCACCCAAATTCAAATACTGCCCAGTTACTTCTGTACTTGTGGCATCGGCGGATCTCGAGGAAATATTTTATCTTTGATATTCCCGCCGCCCGTCCCATTTAAGTTTTATTTAATATTGTGAATGTTACCACTTAGAATTAATTATAACAGATGTCTTCGTGAATTGACGAACATTAAAAATGTATTATTATTTCTTAGTTCTACTACGCTGTTACCATTAATTTCGAGTCGTTAATTCGCTAGCGACGGCGTGGAAGATTTGTATGGTGAACTTGTTTAGAAGAAAGAACAATCACATACAATAAATGGTTTACGCCATCGCTAGCGAGTATCAAAACTTTACAATTACAGTTTTATAATGTAAAACAATAATATATTATTACCATAACAGGCAAAGTGGAAAAAGTCAAAGCAGCATAATAAGCTTTGAGACTGTACCACCGGTTGAAGTATTCACGTCGCAACAACCGTACCTCCATGGGAACTGGAAACAAACGACAGTTGTATACAAAATTGTCTCCTAATTTCATTGTCATGGAAAATCATAGAGCGTTGTAATAGACGTCTTTTGACGACCTTGCGGTAGCTAAATTATTTATTCATATATCAAATAATATCAATACATGTATATATGTTACAATAAAATTATGTATATATGTTACAGTAAAATTGTAGGATCAGTAAAATTATAAATTTCTTAACAAAAATAAAAAAAAATTTACTGATCGATTTATCGCAGTACAAAATAACCATAACCTTATAACAAACACATCTATGACGAAACTGTTATCCTTTTTATTACTAAAGTCTAACCACTTTTACTACTACATATGATTAATAGTACTACTACATATAGTAGTATTATTACTCATATGTACCTATATCTATTACGTACGTATCGTATACAATCAGTAAACGCGATTTTAAAGAGCGAAATATAGTTTAATAATAGGTACATGCGCTTTGTCATTGAAAATGTATATATTATAAACCAACGACCCTTTATTAGAACATGGTTCTAACTATCCGCATTTAACTATCTGTAAAACGTATGTACAATATTATTTCATATTTCCATTCAAACTTAGATTGACAAAGTTGTATACGCTAAATTCGTGACGTATAATTAACTAGGCTTGGGCCTCGAACAGAGCGACGCTGATGTCGGTCGCGTACGTCAGCGCTTCTTATGATATTAAATACAATCACACAGAGGTCCGCTGACCATCAGCAGCGCGTTTTGTATGATGTTCTTCAGTAATGAAGCATGAAAATGTGATACTCGTATAGTACTTTATATGTCGTTTTAGGTATAAATCTGAATTATCAAACAGGAAAATAGTTAAGACCTTTTTAGGTTCAATACGTCCCACTTAACTAGAAGTTATAAAAACTTTTTTTTCGTGCATCAAATCGAGTGGTTGGTTGTTGTATGTTGTTTTAAAGCTTTACGCTTTTAAACGTCTGTTTTGATAGGCATCGAGTTCTCTATCTAAAATGTTCATTATCCTTTCCTCCCCATTGTAATTTTTCAATCACTAAAATAATTCATGTTTAAATTGCCCCTAGGTACTTAATAATGATTAGTAAACGTGTTCTATAAAAAAATTGTTACTGACGTAATGTAACGCACGTCAGAGCTTCGCATTCCACAAGCTAAATTCAGAAAGTTGAAAGATTAAGGGAACTTTAAAAACGCAATCTTACCTACGAGTTTAAGGATTATAGGTAATATACGTATCTATTTAATTTAAAACAACGCAAATGTACTTACATAATAATACGGGTATCATCAAATATGTGTACATGAAAAACACGACGATACTGATGCAGAATTTGAAGTTGACTATTGGCGTGTCTCCATCATTACCCACTTGGTAGAAAATTCCTCCTAACAAAACGGCGGACATCAAGTGATGCAGTAATTGAATCCATAGATTCATCTAAAACATTTGATTTATTATTTGGATGAAATTATACTTTCAGTTATTAATAACAGACATAAATTAATTAAAAGTTGGAATTGATTACGGGAAACTAATAAATTATATATGCATGGAGTTAAGATCGTAGTTACGTAATCATGATTTAAATAGTGTACAAAATTTGGTTAATATTGGACAGTACTATAGAATATTAATTTGTATCAAAGAATCACCGAGTTCCGTTTGGTCTGCACGAACATCCGTTTGGATAAAATGAAGAACTGCGTGAAGAAAGAAGTGGGGAACTCCATCTTTTGTTGTTGTTCTTTAGCCACGTGTTCTACGAAGATTCTTTGGATGGACTCGTCGGAGTGCAGAACGGGTCTCCTAAAATTATGTCATAGATTTATAAACGTGACAAATTATAACTAAACGAACTGTAAGGAAAACGTTACATAGTCCAAAATTATAGTATTTCAATTACATTTCAATACATAATTCTATGTATGAAATTTTAATAAGCGTCCAAAAAATTTTTAGATGTTAGGTATCACCAATAGACCTCATTACGTAAATAAAAAATGTTGGTAACATTTTCATGATAAATTATTTTAGGTACCTATCTACAGTGTTATTTTATAACATTTGGTTGCCTTTTTTTTCCGATGCCTTGACCTAGACCTTGAAGCCAAAACGGGGCGAACCGTGCTGCGGCCGTAAATGGTGACGAGAGTCATTGGTTTTTTCGGGAAAGGTTTGTGTAGTCATATCTCAATATTTTTCTATTGAACGATACTAAAAGTAAACAAGATGGCCATCGGTTTTTACCAAAGGTCGTTATATAAAAATATTGATAACTGTTTAAATTTCACCTTGTATACTGTCGTGTAATAGAAGACACAATGAGAGCAAAATTGATATATATATATAATAATAATAATATGAATATGAGTGGTGCGCTTTGCTATACGTATATACCTACAACATAAAGAATATTACCAAACTTAGCTATTCAAATTGGACACAAAATTATTAATAACAACTCATATTGTCGTTATTACAGATAAAAGTATTTTTGGTTTACCTTCTTTTAATAAAAGACGGTTAAATCACGAACAGTGAGTATATTATGAATACCTATACCTACGTATAAGAAGAGTACACACAAGTGTATTCCTTAGTTCGCTCTAAAGGCGAAACGAGTAGCGTACGCAGTACAGCAGGTGTCAATGGGCCCTACAACTGCACTAAACGTACCCGCGTCAAGTTCAGAGCGAACTAGAAGCTTGGCACGAGCTGTACTATTTAAAGTGTACTGCTTTTGGCGTAGAATATTTCCGCGAACCCCAATATGTTATGGGTAGATCGTATCTTGTCGTTTACGTATTTCATAATACTAGGTTCATAATACCTACCTATATATTGTGAACCAACAAACCTGCCTCCTCTGGCGGTGATACGATCTAACTTTCTACACAGTTTTCCGTTTTCACATAATGACGAAAGTTGCGCGGGCGCCTCGACGTCACTTATTAAAGTTTCCAACACAAAGTCAGCGGGGTTGTGTGTTGTAGGGCATATGTGACCAACTTCAGCTAAATACGGCACCAGAAGAGGAGCTGCACCCTGTGGGATGTCAATAAAAATATAAGAAAAATTTCCAGACAATATTGGATATGAATCTTTAATACAATACGTAGGACATGGTATATGCGATTGTGTGTGTGCCGTGATAGCCCAAAGCGAAACGACACTGTCTCAAATTTATAAGGTCTTAAGGCCATGGTTCGAATCCGGGCATGTACCAATGAGCTTTTCTGACTTAAGAACATAACTATCATTGACTCCGTGCCTCGGAGAGCACGTTAAGCAGTCGGTCCCGGGGTTGTTACAATCCCCATTCCGCAGTGGCGCAGCGTGGTGGATGAAAGTTCCAAGCCCCCCCCCCCCCCTCATCCTGGGGTAGGCCTAAGCCCTTGCAGTGGGGTAAAAATGGGCTGATGAAGTGAAGATGTGAAGAAGGAACCATGAATTCTAATCATATTAGTAGAATCATACAAGACAGATACACATACATAATAAGCCGCACAAAAATAATACCTACTTATTGTCTGCTATAAAATTACTAATTTATATAATATGGAAATTTCAAGAGTTAACTTTTTGTGAAGAATGAAACTGATATGTACCAACAGTGAATATAACGAAGTGCGCGTTAGTTTTACGAAAATCATGAAATGTTTCCAGATCAAAGACAGTTATTTTTATTGGTCGCTTTTCGAAAAACTAACACGTGTTGCGTGATGCTCATTGTATGTCTATCTGTTTCATTCTTTACGGAAAACAAAGTCTTAATTTCCCATGTGTTGTGTGAAACATCTGAATTTAAGACACTATTTCAATAAAACACGCAAATGTAAATTAAAACAACGAAATATTTTTTTTTTGTTTTTTACTCAGCTACGATGATGATGATTAAATTAAATTATAATGATGACGTATACATGACAACAACGTCTAGGCCCCAAACTAAGCATACAAGGTAATGCTTAGTTTGGGTACCAAGCGAAGACACCACATAGGTACATATAACAACCAAGACGTGGTACCAGTATCAATATTTATCATATAAATACTGACCCGACCTGGGATTCGAACCCGGGACCCCGAGCTTCGTAGGCAGGGTCGCTGCCCACTAGGCTAAGCGGTCGTCGTAGCTAGAGTAAATACCAATTTTAAATGCCCCGATTTAGAGATTTAGAAAACAATTTTATCTGTAAGCGTTTTGTCTTCCAAATACTAATATATAAATAATACTTATATGGTATTTTGAAGTGTCCTTGCTCCTTATATTTACCTATATGTTCATAGATAGGGACAGAATAAAGTCATGCATGTTAATATATTTAGTTCATCAAAGGTTTAGAATTGATAAAGGGAACATCATAATGACAAAATTCTGGAGATAAGGATATCGAGTTTCCATCACCAATCAAAGCATCGGAAATGCTTCAAAGTTTTACTAAAATAGTTTGTTAGGCTGGCTCGATAACATCCTCGTCCATCGGCATAAGAATTTTCTATAGAGAATATAAAGTTATAAGATGTGTTGAAGTTTCGAGAACAAAATAAGTTCTTGTCCTCGGTTGTTCGGTAAAACGATTAAAGTTTGCAACGAACACGCTTCCCGGGTGTGTTACCGGATAACTACCTACTTAAAAATTGTCGTGCCTTTGTGAGATACGATACGTCGAAATAAGTTTTTTGAAGTTAGAAGCAAAAAAAAAAATGTATACGCACGTCCCGATTCTCAAACAGCAAAAATAGAAACACGTATTTGAAGAACAAATTTTTTTTCCGAACGTAATAAATATTTCCGCTCATTTGAATATCTTTTTTTAGTTCTCATTGACGTAGAGTAAGTGCGTTTATCACGACTAAGTTTATTTTTAGTAACACATTAAATGTTAAATCCAAACACAGCATTTTGTTGTTTTTTGCTGTCATATCATATCTTTATGCCAGTTCGATGGACTAAGGAGATTCAACAGTTTCAAGTTAATAACAACTTTGTGACAATATAAAATTATACTTATATATAATCCGTTGAATAGATATTATGAACATGGTTTAGTGAACAAAGTAAAAGATGCATCATACGCAACGCTTTCAGTTAACACTAAAACTTAATGTTACCTAACGGTGAAAGCGTCGTGAAAGAAGCGTTCAGCGTTAGCGTAAGTTTCACTGAAATAACTCGCCAGTAGATAGCAACGAACTGAGTCGAGACTTGCTCACGACTTCTCGGAAACTTCTTAATATAAGGTACTATACCTACTCAACTATAAACTACATTTTGAAAATTCACTTCGCACCTACGTAGTTAGTTAGTGAGGCGATGCGCGCTTCCGCGCTTTACGAAATTCACGTTGATTTTATCTGCAACTTTGTTTTTCCTTACTTACTTTTCGTGGACAACAATGTTTCCTAATTTTTATTACTTCTCAAAGCCTTAATTTGTTGAAAACACTTTTATAAATACGTATCTACACTAAAACATCATGACGGCTTTTTAAGATAAGTATAGTATAATAAGATGGTAATAAGAGTAAGTTCTATGTAATGTGCTCTTTCTTAAAAAGCACGAACGATATAGAGAGTAAATCTAGAATCAAGTATATTAGAAAAGAAATACCTAAGTAGCAAAAAAATCGTAAAAATTAGGTGAACATAACGAAAAGCTCGTTTCGGGTTTCTTCGTAGACTGATCGCGTGGCCAAGCGATTCTAATCTTAATGTGAGTGATATAAAGTTGATATTAAATTGTCATTTGTGTCGGTTAAGTTCGTCCACGTGGTTAATCTACGAAGAAACCCGATGCAACCTTTCGTTGTGTCCATATATTTTTATTTTTTTAAGAATGGTCTTTCTATGTAAATGAAGGACATTGACTTATGAACAGTCATATTGAGTTGAAGATAAAACCAAAAATGGTCGTAAATAATGTACAATGTAAGCAAAAAAAAAAAAACACAAAGGATCATTGTTATAATGTTTTAAATTTGTCTCAAATAATTTTATTTTCTAAAAACGCACACAAACCTACCTATCTGGTCGGACACTCGCAACGTCAACTAAAATGACAAGCCCTCTCTTACATACTTGTGTGTGTGACTCAACAGACCACATACTACTCTCGTTGCGCCATATTTACCATAATAATATGCAAATCGTATGTGTGATTTTTTTCGGAGGTATATAGGTACAAAATAAATGATTTCGTATTTCTGTCGCGATTACGCCGAACTTATTCAGAACTTTTTTTTTGTATTTTGTATAGTTATTTCCTTTTCAGTTTATTTAAATTTTAGTTCAGTTTTACTTATTACACGCTATTGACCAGCGTTTCACGATCTCTCTCTCTCTCTCTCTCTCCTACTTAGGTATAGGTACTTTTGCTTTGTTTTCATTTTAACCAGCTTTAGTTTTAATTTGTTTTCATTATTTTTTTCTTAGATGTATCTATCTCGTCCATTTATTTGTTTAATTTTCGATTGCATTTTATTAGAGACACAATTAATAACTCTGTAATTGAAAAAAATATTTTTTTGCGAATCCTTTCATAGGTAAAAAATATCTACCTTCCCCCAGTTGTTAAGTTTTTTAGTTCACTCCTCATCGTTTGTGCACTTCATGAAGGGTTCTAAGTATTATCCAGTTGGATAATTATAAATAACTTTAAATATATTTATCGCAATATGAACAAGATTAAAATCGGTGAAACTGAACGGCGTGTGCAGTGGTCGGGGAAGTAGGGAATTAAGTTGGTATACATTAGTAAAACTAGTAAAAAGCGACTCCGGACGAAGCCATACACTTTGTACAATTTTTTCCCATAAAATATTGCTATTCATTTTACCGTGTTAACAATTTATTTAGCAAGTAAGTATTCAAATTATTAAAATTTTACATACGAGTGTGTATAATAAACATAATGTACTCAAGCGACACATTGCGTCAAACTAGGTGATGTCAACAGCCGATGCTGCGTTGTGTTCACGCTAACTACTGCCGATTGTGTGACAGTTGGGGCGTACAAATGAAAGGATCAAAGGCATTTAATTTGTATCGTTGATGAGCGTACCCGCAGTACAAAGGGGAATATTTCCATTCCAGCGGCGATAGTTTCAGTTTTAACAAGGTCTGGTTCTAGAATCTTCGAGATTACTTCTTTTGTTAAATTGTAACTAGTCAATTTGCCTTGACTAATTGTAGTAGGGTACGATGGCACCATTCAAGTAAGTATTATCTATAGGTATTTATATTTATAATGATTATTTTACAATGACTGTTTATCGTGTTCATATGTTGTCGTTAAATGAAATACCGGTAAGTGCGAGTCGTATTCGCGTGGAGAGGGTTCCATACTAAAAATCGTCAACTCACTATGTTTTTTAAATTAGACTCAAATTTAGGACATAAATAGAAGCCAACTCCTTCGTATAAGTAGGCTACCATAGTAACCATTAGACCAATTAAAGTTATCAGTCCTCGATGAAATTAAGAAGAAACACTTTTTATACGTACTTTTAACCGACGAAAAGAGGACGAAGTTCTCAATTCGATTGGAGTACGCTCATTTTTAACTTACTGCTATCCAAAGGAAGTTATTGGTTTGGGTCTGATTTTCGAAAATCGAGTTTTCAACAGATCTCCACGTTTTAAGGTCCTGGGAAGCCATTCTATTTCCGGCTGGACGTCCGTATGTGTGTGTGTCTATGTAACTTTTTTTTTGTCATACGATATCTTGAGAACGGATCGACCGATTAAGACCCACGATACGGCGTTCGAAAGGCTTTATCGAGACTTAGATCTGATTAGATTTTGAACTTTCAAAAATATTCAAAAAAATATCCAAAAAAATTTTTTTTACGTTTTTTTAGATAACTTTGAGATTTTCCAATCGATCTACTTGAAATTTTCTATACGTTTTTTTGTGCAGTATTTTACTGCGTTAAATGCCGTCTAAAAAAGGAAAATCGAACGACGCGTTCAAAAAATATCGCAGTACACAAATTTCCGAAAAAGTGTTTTTTAACACAAATTTGAGATTTTACGACCAATCGATTTTTGACTTTTTACAAAAAAATTATGCTTACGAAATTGCATAGAATGCTGTAATTGCATTGAAATCAAACGAAGCATTCAAAAGATATCGTAGTTCAAAAATTTCCAAAATAACGTTTTCTTTGAATATGTTCCTGGTTTAAAAGTTCCAAGAACTCTAAATTTATAGAAATTCTATTACTCTTCTGTAAGTTGGTGAAGAGATGAGCATGCTCCGGATTCCAAATGATGCTGCAGCATCAAGTCAAGATCATCAAATTTTTACAATATCTTTGAAGTAAATGGATGCCAAATTTCGAATCGATCAGACCTTTGGGAATCGCTCACATTCCTTCATCAACTGGAAAAGAGCTGATAATCGGCTGAACAGATATTCTTAACTCATAGCTAAGAAACACTCTCAATTAAGTCACATTTCAAACAAAAAATACTAAATCGAAATCGATCCATTCGTTTGGGAGCTGCGAGGCTATAGACAGACACACACGTCAAACTTATAACACCCCTCTTTTTTGCGTCGGAGGTCAAAATAAGGGATTTTTTACACAGGAGTCTAATTTAGATGATAATTTTTTTATCGGATAGCGAAAAATTAAATTGAAAAGCGAAAACAAAAACTTATTTAGTTTTAATAACTAAGCTCTACTTAGTTATTAAAACTAAAACTAATACAATAAATGAACTATTAAATAAACTAACGACAACTAATGTAACTAATCTTGAGATGGCGCCATACAAACAAACAACTAAATTAATTACGTAAATATATTATGATAGCAGTGGGCTGCGCGGTTTAATGTTTAATAATCTTCGTTGATTGTTTGTCTGGCGGCTATTCCAAATTGGGGAAAGTTTATTTTAAAACTGTATACGTTTCGGAATCATTAATAATTAAATGTGTTGCTTTATCAGAGTAATTAAAAAGCTGCACACAAAGACTTCGAATAAATTAAGGAAGTTTACGCTTTTAACCATTAATTTGGCTTCATTTAATCCGATATTCATGCAACAGGAGCTGTATGTACAGTTAATCACATAATCAATGCTCATTTATCAATATGAGTATCAAGATTGTGTGCACCAGTGAGTTACTATAAAGTCTTAGGTGTGAACGTTGGAAACAATGTTTTTAAAATGAAATGATTTGATACACAGAATATTCGTGGTGGTAAGTTCAACATTCAAAATTCAAAGTTCAAAAAGAGTTCAAAATCTGTACAAAAGAAAATTGTTAATAATAAAACCCTTTGTGAATGCGCTACTGCGGATGTTTAATGTTTATTCTTTCTTTTGAACTTTTTTGGCACTACAAGTCACTGCACACTATAGACATTCTAAAGATCTGGTATTTTATTTTCAGAAGTTGTTACTGTACTCAGAGCAAAGTAGGAGACGTTCGACAAAATTTATGTTCTAGTTTTAAGCAAATATAAACTTCTGTAATTAGCAACTCGATCGAGTTTTTCCTACTTAGTTTTCGTTAGAATTGAAAGCCAACGTTAACGTGAACGCGTGTACGATGAGTGTTTGTCTTGTAGGGTAAGGAGGTGAGAGCTCGTTGCCTCTTGCTTAATAGCCCTTTACCCGAGGGAGGCCAATTAACACTACCTACCAAACATAACACGACGCCCGTTGGAATAATATCAGTGAGTGCCTTGTCATTAGATTTGATTATACCGTTTAGTGAAACAAGAGAAAATTACTCTGATACTATGTTATAGGGTCTAGAATTGTCGATTGTTTCACATAAATTAGAATTTATTTTTCTACGTATACCATTTGTTATATTTAAGATGCATTTGAAATCTCAAAGAGTGGCATAGCTGACTCTTTCACATAGGTTTCGTTTCCGAAGAATTTAAGTTTTCATGCCGCACAGAAAACATCCGATCTAAATTAAGTCAAAAAGTGAAATTTCGGGATCATCATAGTGCAGTACCTATGTATCGAGAAAACTAAGTCGTTGAGGCCGTATTAATAAGCTTTTATTAGAAACTTTATGTGTATCTAAATAAATCGTGGGAAATTAATAAAAATTTAGCTCTACGTTAAATTACCGTAAAATGCCTTCTAGGAAGCACTTTCTTGTTTCCGCCCCACTGCACCCCGGTTCGCAGGAAACGGGAAACAGGGTGCGAGTGGCGAGCCACATTGGACACGTTCTACTGGCTCCACTCCATGTTGACAGCAAGGGCTATGTGCCTTTGTTGTTGTTTTCCGGCACATTAACGTAGAGCTAGACTTTTATGAAGCTCCCACGGTTTATTTAGATAAATATTCTATTAAATTTCGATAAAGTTTCTATTACCCGATTATGGACGGTAATGCTTTTAATGAAAGTATATATAGCTGTATAGCAACATAGCTTTCTCGATATATGGGCAAAAAAAGCGTTTTTATAATGTTTTTTTTTTTTTAAATAAAGTTAGTTTGACATAAAAAACTTATTTAATATTAAGTGCAAAATGACTACATTCTTAAAAAAAAATTGTGATGGCTGTGGAATAAAATCTGATTCATATATTTTTCACTAATTTGTCGACAAAATTTCTTCTATTTTCCATTCTTAAAGCTTGATTCCACCTTAACTGGGAACACTATATTTTATAATTATGGGTCATAGAGCGCGAAACTGCATACAGTGGGCAGTGCATTAATAAATAATTAGTAATTAAGAAGACATTGGAGAATATTAGACGCAAGTTAACTAAGTCAGATGTAATTAATGTAATTATTACATTAAAATGTAAAGAACGAAAATTACTTGTTTAGTTTTAGGCAAAATATAAAACTATGAAATAGGAAATTAATAAAATTAATTTCGTTCTTCGACGTTGTTACCGATTTCGCAGTTTCCATGTTTTTGCAATAAGTGGTACGTACGTTTTACTTATAACATTGTACGTTCAATGAAATGGCAACAAAGAATATCGTCTTCTGAAACTTGTGTAGTTAACTATAGAGTTACACTAAAGTAATTAAAGTTTGCACTTTTAATCTCGCAAGGTAGTCGGTCGCGCGAGGGCTAACAGAACGCTTAAAAACTGGCCATGTCAAAAGCGGAAACGGACCGGTGTGGCTGTATATAGCCCATGGTCAACATAGAAATTGTATTATGTATATAAATAATTTATTCGTGTAAGTAAAGCTATAGAGTAATAAAGTAGGCAGCAGTACAGTTACATTTAACTTTATCAAAATCACTTGTTCTTTTTTTAAAAACAACGTAAATCTTAAAGAGTTCTTCTGTTTTATAATAAATAAATCGCCATTGACATTGTCTTTATAAATTTTTCGTAACTACATAATTATGTTAAAACCTGGCAAGTCACGCGGATCTTCTGACCACTGACCGGCGTAGGTCAATAATTGCAAAGTACGCAGTATATACAGGGTGAGATTTTAGTCACCAGCCAAATTTTGTCTAGATGTTAGGTATCACCAATAGACCTAATTACGTTAGTAAAAAATATAGGTTACATTTTATTGATAAATTATTTTATCTATAGTTTTATTTTCGAACGTTTGGTTGCTTTCTTAACGCTATAGTAAACGTACGCGCCCGACACCTTGAACCGAAACGGGACGGCGCGCTGCCCCGGTGACTAGAGTTATTGGTTTTTTCGGGAAATGTTTCTGTAATCATATGTTAATATTTTTCTATTAAACGATACTAAAAGAAAACAAGACGGCCATCGGTATTTTACCAAAGATCAATACATTAAAATTTGGCTGGTGACTAAAATCTCATCCTGTATAGTACGAATGGCGCCGCCCCGCCCGCTAGCGCAACCGCATCTTGTCGCTCGTCGCCGCGTGGGCATGTGAACGTCATATGTGAATGTTAGATCGTCTAAATCATGCCTGATAATTTATTCCAGTTTTGTAAAAACTGTAGTTTGAGGAGATTTTTTTTTAAATTATTCAAACTCACTACGCCTAAGCGTTGTTTTCGATGAAATCTGCTTTATTAAATTTTAAAGTGTAGGGATGTCATCGCATCACCTACTGCCGACTATAAAACGTATTGCAACTGTAACTTGTTAAAAATGATTTTTTTTTGTTTCGCTCATAACTTGGCAATATATTATAAATAGTACTTAGAATTTAAAATACGCTGAATAAATACATATATCTACATATGAGATGCGCTGTTTACTTATTGTATGCGCACTCTATCGAAATATATATCTCAGGTGACTGGTATAGACGGAGGGTTAAGGATCTTAGTTAATTAGTTCACTCTCGCGACAACCAAACTTAGACCAAGACCAGACCCTGTTATGATATTTAATTCCTTATAAGACGTTGCAGTTTTAGACAGTGCAAAGTTATACTTGTTAAATGAATCAGTTTTCTGATTCCGATTCTCCAGTATAATTTAACATAAAATCACAAAAAAAAAATATTCTATAAAATGATAATGATCATAATAACATGCAAAATTTTGTAAAAGTTAAAGTTGGACACTCAAGTCATTTCATTTGAGAAGAGATAGACTGCGTAAAAAAGAGTCTATCTATTCTCGCTACGCAGTGAAATATTGCTAAAAATATTACTGTGAGACGCACAATATATTACGGAAACAAAGTATGAAAAAAGTTACGAATCGACTTTTTTGGATGTAGTGTTCGCATGAAGAAAGTAAGAATGTATTGTAGTTCTAAAGTTATTTGAAAATATTATTAACTAAACATGCTTCTAATAAAAATGGTAACTTTTTGAGAAAATAATAAAATTCGTGTCTTTAGGTTTCCATGTTTCAAAAGAAAAAAACTGAACTCTTATAGGATCACTTTGTTGTCCATCCGTGAGTCTGTCCGTCTGTCCGTTTATCAACTGTCAATACTTTTTTTCTCAGCAATTGGTAGTGAGTGGTATGAAGTCGAAATAAATGTAAAATAGGTATGAAGGTCTCCGGTCCCTTGGAATTTAAAAAATTCAACGCAATGGAAAGATACGGCCCTTTGTAATGTAATATTTATAATGTAACATTCGTAATGTAATATTTGTAATGTTTTTGAATTTTTTTTGTTATTCTTAAGTTCGTATTACTGTCATCCGTTAAAATTACATTATAAATAAAACGGAACCCTCAGAGCGCGAGTCTGACTAGGACTTGGTCGGTTTTTTTATTGTCACGCAGTCAGTACTAAAATATTGAGATATGGCGCCACAAAGTTATCGTGTCAGTATGGGAGTGCGCGACTGACTGACGATTGTGTAACCCGGCGCGGCGGTCTCCGGTACGATACCTCTCACCTCTACAACCGCAGTCATCCTGTTCTCGTACAAAGTATTTGCGTTTGACTTAGAACTTACGTTTTACTGATAATTCTTGCGGGAAAATGATTTTTTTGTGAAAATTCGTTCTGTTTTGTTTTCAAAAGTGAAGCCTTACGATAAAACCTAATGTGAAGGAAAAATTTTTTATTAGAAATTATAATTTTTTTCTTTTTTTGTTTAATTAAAAAGCCAAGAGGGGTTAAATTAAAAACCAGCATAGTTTTAAACCTGCGCCAACAAAACAGCGAGTGATTACCCTTCGCCGTTTTTAGGGTTCCGTAGCCAATAGACAAAAAAGGAACCCTTATAGTTTTGCCATGTTCGTTCGTCCGTCTGTCTGTCTGTCTATCTGTGGTTTTCTCGGAAACTATTGGCTATATACCTATATAGATGAAATTTAGAAGGTAGGTGTAATCTATGAACCGCTACATAACGACGTAGTGATTTTAAGAAAAAAATTTTTTGGGATACGTCTCTATATATGTAACTGAAGTACGAAAAAAATTCATCGTATATTAATTAACGCGAGAGGTACCAAACGATAGATCTTAAAAAATGATATGAAGGTTTCAAATATTTTTTATTCAAGTCAACAATTGTTGAGATATGCACTCCTAAAGTCATAATTTTTGTTAGAGGCACGTGTCCTCCCCTCTACCAGTTAAACCGTGTTTTTGGATATGTGGAAATAATTTATGACAGGAGTATATATAGCGTAGTTAAAGGAAAAGCTACCACACCTTACTAGACTGTATTATTAACGAGTAATAGATTAACTTACAAAATGTACTTTTATAAATAAAAATTTTGTAAAAACTCCATAGAAAATGACGGCGTGTTATTTGCTTTCCTTTGCAGAGCTTATTCTCTTCACAATTGATACTAAAAGTCAAAGGTTTCACTGTAATAAAATAAGTAATAAAAATTTTCTCTAGCTATCAGTGCACTTAAGACAATTTCAGTATTATACATTGTTGTATTATTTTAATTTTAACTTAAATTAAAAATAATAATAATAATAAAAATAAAACTCAGTGCACTCATGTTATTACTTTTCGGATTAGCCAGAGAGGATCGAGGGCCTTCTAAATAATCAACGAAATAAAAATGAAATATATTTATACAATAATTCTTAAATTACATAATAATAGAGACTAATGGTTAAGTTCCATTAATGTCGCGCTCGTTTTTTTTTTTTTTTTATATATTGGATGGTGGTACAGAACCCTTCGTGTGCGAGTCCTATTCGCACTTGACCGGTTTTATTTTATAGTCTGAATTTTCCGTTTCTGTCGCCTTATACATGCGCGCGCACCTTTCGCCTCCGTGATTAATTACTATCTAAGAAATATGCGCCTATTTAAGTATTAATAGTTTGCAAGCAGGCTTACATTGCCTTCTAAAAACACGTTCTTATAAAACACGACGGTATAATATGCCATCGCTTTCGGCAAAGCGACATGGCCCCATTTCGGAATGTAGGGAACTATTGGCCAGCTTCACGGGCACGCTTCGTACACCGACCAAAATAAGTTCATATCTCTCATGCAAGAAAGATAAGGATCAAAATTGGGTATTTAATTTTTTTTTTTTTTTTTATAAATAATATATATAAAATATAAATATAAATATAATATATATATATATATATATATATATATATATATATATATATATAATATATAAATAATTAAATAACAATCTATTATTTAATAACACAACGAATAGATTTAATTTCACTAAAAGTATGACTCCAACAAAATAAATGAAATAACCAGCGGATAGATATGCTATATACCTATTCCTAATATTATTTGCAACTCGATAGTTTTAGTATTCTGCTGGATTTTGGATAAAGTGTTATAAAAGAGTTTTAAATATAAACGCGTTTAGGACATAGCCAACGAAACGGACAAAGAAAACAATTATTGAAGACAAAAAAAAAAATTGAACGAAATTGAAATAAAAGAAACATTTATCGTCATGTGACAAGATACCGATGCCAGAAAAGGTTGTAAAATAAAATAGGCTTTTCACTTAAAAAGCCTAAACGGCTTTTGCACGCGCAATTTTCGTGTTTTATCGTTGTTGAATTGTATTCTGCAAAGCTGCTTTGGACATTCAATATAAAATATTGTCATTTCACGAAAGTAATTTCTTCATAATTACTAAATATAAAATAAATTTCTATTCCGACGAATACGAAATATTAAGGCTTTGTTTTGTAAAAACAATTCAGTTCACAATCATTAAAATTTATAATTGCGAATGCTAATATTTAAGAATAACTGTATTACCATATAATACCATACTATGTAGATGTAAGAATGTACTACAATATACATAAGTCTTTCCTATACTATATGTTTTTCGTATATACATTTCAACATTTGACAAAATATTCTGAAGTGTCACATTATTGAGTTATTTGAAGATAAATATTGACATCAATGGCAATATATCATGGCCGTCGAGAGAATGCGTTTCTGACACATGAAATTTATAGCTATAACAGTTATATCAAGTTCGTTGTGAGTTAACATAATAACATAAATTTTAATTTAATTTTGTGTCATTCGTGCATGTAAACGAAAATAATATTTGAAAACGGTAATTGTCCGACTGTACAAATTCACGTCAACCATCCGATTACGACCTGTCAGGAACGCATTCTCTCGACGGCCATGATATAATAACGATATTTTTGGTAAATCTTTTTTGCAGGTAAACGAATAGCTCAGTGTTTATAGAATAGAAAAACAAAATAAATTTAAAACTGAAGAATATGAATACAATTGAAAAATGCGTATCGTAATAGGTTCGTCATAAATAATATATATATTTTTAAGTATATTTTGGTATTTAAGCAACGTAAACTTGTCAATTGAGTAGTATTGTTACAAAATTATGAATACACCTTTGGGTGTTGGTAATATTCAGTATTGACATCGTAGATATTTTCATTTTACACTCTGCAACTGATATTTTTTAATACTATATAAATATCAACATCCAAAACGAGTAGGTACCTACACAGTAAGTGTATTTTTTACGTATATTCATTATAGTATTATAAGTGAAACTGCCAATATCCTAGATTTGTTTCGGTGTCGTGAGATTTCGTTTAAACAGGCGAAGAATTTATATGTACAGAACAATGTGTTTTAATTTCATAGTATCCAACATACCATTAAATATACCCGGGTAATATTCAAATATAATATATAATAAAATTTTATATTCGTTGTACGTATTTTTAGGTAATAATACGTTAACGTAATGACGTATAACGAACGAATTACGGACGTAATTACGTCTGTAAGAACACTCTTTCAGACCGGAACGATCGTTGCAATACGATCTTTATATAACGGCCTCTATTCAAAAGGATGTTTCTCTTATATTGCTCATATAGAAAAAAATACAATTTCATTTGTAATTTTTACGAGAAATTGCATGCAGCTATGATGAGAATGTTGAGATATATGTTTGGTTTGACTAAAATGGATAAGATATGAAATGGGAACCTACTTTAGAAGATTTAGCGTGGTATGAACTTGTAATAAGGAGTGATGAAAACAATAAAATTAATACATAGATGATAACCATGTAGGTGGATGAATATATCAGGAGAAAAAGGCAGAAGAAAACGTTGACAGATTATGTGAAGATTGATACGATTAGAAAAGGATGCCGAGATGACGAGATGAATGGAAAAACGTAATACTGTGCCGGTCCCAAATAATTCAGAAGCGGGCAGGTGTGAGACAGGTTGAAAAGTTAATTAAATACTGTTGAAAATCCACGACATAATGATATTAGTAAATAACTGTGTTTTTAGTTTATAACAATAAAATCTAAGCTTTTTACGGTTCGTAATTATGATAGTAACTAAAGCTCATCTATACAGTATACCGGTCAAGGCATCAAGATTTTAAGGTAAAAATGCAGATATTTAGTTATTTATCTATTTAGAGCTTGGCTGAAGTACCATAGTACCGTTACTATTTTACGTAACGTTATTACGTTATTGTTCGAAAGGGAATATGTTAGGAGTTAACCCGAATCTGTAAGTGCGAAGAAGATAGGTATACGATAGCCGATGACATTGTTTTGTGACCAAGCTAGATCCAGAAGGTCCCAGCGAGTCTTCAGTTGTTTTTTACGTTCATAAACTAATTTTTTATTCCTTTAGGTGGACTGTTTATATATTTTAGGTTTCGCGTGCAGTTGATGCAGTTAGTAATTGTAATATAAATCATCGGAATAACCCTGACATTATTTTCAAAGAAGTATTGTATGAATGATTATTTAAGCTCTAAAAATTTAGACGAAGTAAATATTCTATTTTATAGTAGAAATCTTTTGTGATAAAATTTAAAGAGATGAAAAAGATATTCTGTACGTGAAAATATGAAGTTTTAACAGCTCGCTGGTTTCACCATATTGTTTGGCAACTATTATCGGAAAAGTCAAAATATCGATATACCTATTTTGAGCCGAAATCTATTTTTCCAAGACATTTTAAAATTGCCGTAGGTATTTTGTTAAACAATATTTCGATCGCTGTAGACGGTGTATAATTTTATTGTAGTACAAAATATATAGTTGACAAACACATATAAATAATCTTCCATACGATTAGATGCACGAGTTAGTACACGAATTTAAATCGTCGTTTTGGTATAGTTAAGTACTGTTTTCGATGGTAAGCACAACACTATTACTCATGCACACAAATGTGTAAGCAAACATGCACAAATACGTAAATCACTTTTGGTAGAGAATTTTACTGGGCTTTGTTCGTCTATGTACGTAAGTGTATTTTTGTACGTATTTGACGTTACTTCGTTGTAGTTTTAAAATTTATAATTTACCTATTTACCTACGACGGAACGTATTTTTTTGTATTACGTAGGTATCACACTTCGGAGGAAGTTCTTAGACATAAATAGTTTTGGGGATAAAGGCCACCAGTGGGCGCTGCAGTATGTGTTTCTATAAAAAGGTTGGTATTTTGATGCGGTTTCCTATTTATAACTTTCTTAAGATCAGTAGATGTCATTTGTAGGGTGACGATGAAAAAGCCGTATTGACAACATATACTCACTGCAGCGCCCCTGGCGGCGTATAATTTTATTTATTTATTTTATTTCATTTTCTTCGGAATACCAACATCATTTATACAATTAGTAATACAAAAATTTACTTAAACATAGCTATTAATAGGTATTCGTAAACTAATGTAAAAATCTACTTTGAAGTCATACACGTAAAGCAAAAAACCTTACCAAAATCGGTCAATCGTTAGAGAAGCACGCACCTACTGCAATGCGCCCTGGTCCTGGTGAAAGACATTTGGTAGCCATTTCTAAAACCAATCTAAACTGATACTAAACTTATGAAATACATACACCATACCATACTTATTCAAATAAACTTTGCAGTTTTAGATAAGCACATCTGCAGCTTTTGGTGGCCTATAACCCTAAAACATATCCTAAGCAACCTGTTCTGAAGTAATAGGTGTGTAACACAAAAAATCTTATCGTAATTGATCTAGTAGTTTTTGAGGGAAATAATAATAAACATATCACACACACACACATACACACACAGACACAGACACAGACACACACACACACACACACACACACACACACACACACACACACACACACACACACACACACACACACACACACACACACACACACACACACACACACACACACACACACACACACACACACACACACACACACACACACACACACACACAACATACATTGATTTCTTCTGTTGTGGATAATGAAAGAAAATATGAGGTTGCCAATAAAACTTTTAGTTAGATGGTGTAATAACAGGTGTAATAAGTGATTACGTGTTATGCTTATTCTGATTTTTTATTCTGATCTAATCAATTACAGGTCTGACCTACATCATCCTTCTGGCCATAAAACTGGCTTTTATGGTTGTTTCTCTTAAGTTTTTATTTAATCCTTGATGGCATAAAATTTATGGCTCACTATGCGGTCGGAATTTATCCTTAGTTAATCAACAGTGTAAAGCGTGTTTAAGTAACCGTTCTACTACCTTAACCGATTGGCTCAAAAAAATATATGGTATTCAGATCAAGAAATACTAAGTTTATATTATGTACTTAAGTTAGAAAATTCAATGGTACACGCCCGGATTCTAACCACAGCCGCACGGCCTTGTAATACATAAAATTAAAGACACAACACAATAAACAACACACAAAACACAATAAAAAATTAAAAAAAACCAACTTCAAAAATATAATCTAAAAAGTAAAAAAAAAAATTCAGGTAGATACATAAACAAAAGAGCAAATGGGCAGGATCTAGTTTACGAAGTCGATACCAAGTCATCAACTTTATATTGTGTTCCATGTTTGTTATAGTAGTAAATATATCATTATTGTAATTGTTGTAATTGTTATTGTAATTGTTGTAATTGTTATTACATAGTAAATACTCATTTACTCGTGAAGTGCTTGTGTTGACACCGACTTTATAAGCTAACGTATATGCCGCCCATTAATGCTTTTTTCTTTAAGTACCAACCTGTGGTACCAACTTAAAATTATTATTTTTGACTTTCAGTTTATGATTCTTAAACTTTTTAATATGTTTTGTGTGTTATTTTTCCATTTTTAGTCATAATTAACTGTAATTTATTTGTATTTAGTATGAATGGGGTTTCTAAACGGGGTTTCTGCTGAAATGAGACAGCGCCGTTTTGAGAAAACTGTCGACAAATCGCAGTATTGTTCCCTAACTCCTAAATGTAGCTTCCATCATCAGCTTAGCAGCATGAGATTACGAATCCTAGGCGCAAACTCCTAAATAACTAAAAAATAGAGCTCAAACACACTCAGTGTGCATATAAAATTTGAGGATTTGCCTCGTTTTCCCTGGGACTTCATCATCAGATTCGGTGATAATGATACTATCTCGAAAGTATACCCTTTCACACACAAAAAAAAAAAATATTTACCAAATCGGTTCACAAATTTGGCGACATGATCACGTAACATATTTTAAAAAAAACATACAGTCGAATTGAGTACTTCTTTTGAAAACAGAAAAAACAACATTCGTTGAGGAGGGCGAAACAAGGAAAAATATTTTATTTATTTGTATATTACAATATTTTCTGTATAGTATATCTTTTCGGATTGTTTTAAACATATATCAAGAAGACTGCGCCGCCATTCCACTACCCTTAAGATCTAGTCGAAATAGTTTTTTTTTTTAAAGTTAGTAATTTTAATATTGTTAAATAAAATGGTTGACTATAATATAATTCGTTATCATTTCATACTTCCCCTAATCTCCTCTGCTGGCATTTTATGGCTTAGACATTTTACAGAATGCAAGTAATATACACACTCGTGATAACATAATACCTGACGACGGCTTAGCCTAGTGGGTAGCGACCCTGCCTACGAAGCTGGATGTCCCGGGTTCGAATCCCAGGTCGAGTCAGTATTAATATGATGAATATTGATACTGGTACCGGGTCTTGGTTGTTATATGTATGTGTTGTCTTCGCTTGGTACCCAAAACACAAGCTTAATGCTTAGTTTGGGGCCAAGATGTTGTTGTGATGTAAACGTTATTATTATTAATTATTATGTCGAAACACGTACCTGATAACAACATAGACCTCTAGCCAACACATATACGCGGTCAAACAGTGAGAACAGCGACGCCGAAGGTTGATGGATGGTGCAGACGATGGTACGCCCTTGTCTCGACAGCAATCTTAGCAGCACGACCAAATGGCGGATTGACACTACATCCAAACCTCTGTAGAGAAAAAAAAACAATTGATGATAAAGCATGACCAAGGAAATAGAGTTTAAAACTGTTTTTTTTTTTGTTATTATGTCGCGGTATATTTAAAGAGAGTGCTGTGAATTTTCGTTTTCAGATTCTATGGTACGAAGGTAATCAAAGAAATCAGAACAGTTTAGAAATGTAATGTAAGCGCGGTATCCGTGCCGTCAAATGGTGTCAGATGTGCGTATTACACAAAGATTAGAGCCTAAATTATGATTGCCTTCATATGTCGTCCTGTTTGTTAATCATATCTCAGCAATTATTTTATTTTCTATCAACACGTTTAGCCAAAAAATTGCTTTCAAAACCAAAAGTTATTTGCAAACATTACATTACGTTACACGTACGTAACGTGACGTACGTACATACGTACGTAACGTACATAGGTAATAATTTGCTGTTGCAAAATTTCTGCTTTTTAATAACATTTTTATTCATTATGGACTTTGCCTTAATTTTTTTTTAAAGTAGTGATTTTTTGAGAAAATGGAGACCAAAAGCGGTGTTTTAAGAGTTGTGTGCCGAAAAGGCGAAAAATAGCCCTTTTGCTGTCACTCTGTTATCTGTCCGTCCTTTCGTACGTCACGGGTCTCTAGGTCGTAAACGGAATGAGTTACAGACATTCAATTAAATGGTTGTTAGGGAGGTTGTATCAAAATAATTCTATATCCTGGCAGGTGGGATGTCATCGTCCAGAATTTATTGAGTAGGTCATATATATATATATACAGGCTTAGTTTTAATGACCAGCCAAATTTTAATATAATGGATCTTTAGTAGAAAATCGATAGCCGTATTGTTTCCTTTTCGTATCGTTCTATAGAAAAATATTGAGATATGACTACACAAACCTTTCCCGAAAAAACCAATAACTCTAGTCACCATTGATGCCCGCCGCCCCATTCCGTTTCAAGGCCTCGGGCGTGTACGTTTACTATAGAAGAAGGCAACCAAACGTTATAAAATAACACTGTAGATAAAATAATTTATTATGAAAATGTAACAATGTAACCCATATTTTTTATTTACTCAATGAGGTCTATTGGTGATACCTAACATCTAGAAAAATTTTAGTCGGTTACTAAAATCTCATCTTGTATATACATATTTTTATTTTCCAAATTACAAAAAAGATGTGGGTTTAGTAGGCCGTCAAAGATGTAAGTTTTACACCACTTTTGTTACATAGTCTATTTAGAAAACTGAACTAGTCAGGAATTTCTGTATTTTAGTTACCATATATTTTATTCAAACAAATACTAAATATACTGTAAGATAGTACGGTACGCTGGCGAGTTGACTGGTTTTTTATAATAATATAATAAACGTATTCCCTCAGTTAAGGGCTAAGTTAAATAATACCTTGCAATGAATTTTTGGAGCGCTTACAGATAATAGCTATGCTTAAAGTTCTTTATGCGTCAAAGCATCGGTGGAATATTATTTATAAGAGGTCGTATTGAATTCATTACCATGAATACAAACATGTTCATAATTATAATTTATCAAAACCTGAAATGGAATGTAAGGAATGGGTTAACTAAATAGAAATTACTATTTATTCTATGTAATTATTTAACAATATACAATTAGTATATTTAATACTCATTACACGAAAATTATTAATATATGAGCATAAAAGTGTAGTAAATCAATTTATTTTCTATTTTTCTCTTTAACAGTCCATTTATAAGATTCATTTAAATTTTAATATTGTAATTTAAATGATATATAAAAAATAAAATAAAAAAGTAAAAAACCTTAAAATTTAAGATACACATAGAATATATTTTCATTTTGATAGATATATTACCTCAGGAATGTAATGAAGTGGGTTTGGTAGGCTAAGTTTGATACGGAACTCGTATCTCCGTAAAAAAATGCGCTAAAATATGATATATTTCGCGTGATGATCTTGGCGTCATAAATGTTTCCGTAAAAAGCGTATATAAATAAGAAGTGGCTGCCCATTTCATAAAATGATTCATTAATAGGAAATTGTTTCGAGAAATAAAAATCCCTAAAGAGTTATTGATAAACAGGTTTGAAAAAAGGTACATATTATACATTATTTTATGAATATATTGGAAAATAAAAATAATCCTCATTTGGCCACAGGTAAAATTGTCAAATGAGTCAAATACTTGACGACTGCTTAGCCTAGTGGGTAGCAACGCTGCCTATAAAGCTGGAGGTCCCGGGTTCGAATACCAGGTCGGGTCAGTATTTATGTGATGAATATTGATACTGGCACCGGGATTGATATTGGTACCGGGTCTTGGTTGTTATATGTATGTGGTGTCTTCGATTGGTACCCAAAACACAAGCTAATGCTTAGTTTGGGGCCTAGACGTTGTTGTGATATATACGTTATTATTATTATTATTAAGTAAATTCATACAAATTTTGAGTTTTGAGGTTTGAATTCATACAAAAATTGATTTGAACGCATTGAAGGTATTGTGTATTTTTAAATATTTTTTATTAGGATTTTCACGCTTGGAATACAATTTCCTCAATATTGAGTTAAGAGCCGGAAAAATTTTAAATGACTTTTATTTGTGCAAAGATATTTCTTAAAATCTTATTTCAATAATCGTATGCGCTTATGGAGAATTTGGATTATAGTACCTATTTATGTAGTAACAAAAAGTCTAAAATCATGAAAATTATGAATTATAATTTCTTTCATGCTACATACATTTCTTAATTTAGTTATCATGAAACCAATCGTATTGGCAATAACTAGATGTAGATGAGGAGCCCGTCGCAGATTATAATAACATTAATATTTACCATAAAGATAGTTGGGATGCTCATCGCTGGTCTGATATATTTACGACATATTCATAAAAGAAGAATTACAAAAAGATATGAGTTTCAAACAAAAAGATATGACATAGCCAAGTCACGCAACGCTTTCGCCGTAAAAAAATTTGACATCTCTAGATAGACTAATTACATAAAGTAAAAATTTTGAAAGTACATGTTTAGGTAACAAAAATCATGGTACTGCAGTTTTTACAGAAATTATTACTTACTTGAAATGAAATGAAATATCTTTATTGTTACACATACATGCAAACAAAAAATAATGAAGAACAATATTTAAAAAAACACACAACACAGCCTGATTTAAATTGCAAAATGAAAAGAAGAAAAAAACAATTTTTAAATTTAAATTTCAATAAGTTCTCTCGGAAGCCTTTGGCCTTGAGATAATTCGTCTCAAATTTTTCTAACATAAGATATTATTTTAACGTTTACCATAAATGTTTCGAACATAAACCAAAAGCGTAAAGAGTAAAATTTAATCCAGAAACGATCGTCCAATATTTAAAATCATAACACGCAAATTGCTGTTGTTTACGTTTATAAACTTCGATAATGTATAAAAGATTTTGTGAAACTCTTAAAAGTGGGTCAATATACGAAAATTTATGTGCGGACAGGGAAACCTAAATAATTATAAATTTTAAGTTTTCCAATATGCATTATATTTAACAAAGTTTTATGCATTTATCGACAAAGTATTAAAATTTAAAGGCCAACTATTTAAATTGTTGCGTCTCTCGTGCTCGAAACTAATTAAAATAAACGCTCGTAATTCGAGATTTTATTACTCGGTACGGTACGTCATTGGAAATGCATAAAGCGTAATATCTATATAGATCGCTTAAGACTGCGCTGTTCGAAGCCAGCTATGTGGCCTCATTCGGAACTTTAATGAACCTTAATTAATCAGGTTGCGTCGTTGTCCGATTACTATACATTTCAAATAATGTTTTATCTCTTGTCTGTCACACTAAATAGTAGTACTTGGTTACAATTATCGCAAGCGGAATTACCACCATTTATTTGTTTCCTCCGTGACGCTCGCCGCGCCGTTGTGCTACGTAGGTAAACAAGTAAATAATAATAATATCTGGGACATCCCACACAGCGTCATTGGGTCCCAAGTAACCAAGTATTATGCTTGTATTATGGGTACAACACAACTGATATACATACTTAAATATTCTTTTTTTTATAATATATACATATGTAGATGCTTTTTACATTCAGACACGGAACAAATAAACATGTTCACGCATACAAATATTTGACCCGGGCGGGAATCGAACCCGCAACCCATCGGTCAGTCAACGACGAATGACGTGTGTTTGTTTTTTTCGATGAATGCTTCGCAATTCGCGGCGCTCGTCGCATTTGGTTACGTGGTGGCTAGCATAAACGAATCAGTTGTTTTGTATACAATACTAGGATTACATGCCTGCATTATATATAGAGTGAATTAATGTACTGACACATACACGAAAATAAAAAGTTAAAAGATGATCCATCGGATTTATATATACACAGAATAGTTGAAACTTAGAGCGATAATAAAATGAGCACGAAAATCTACATTTTCAGCTTGGCAGCCTTTTACTCAGCGAATCGCTTTGATAGTTCAAACAAAATTACGAAATTTATGAAAAAAAAAAACTAACGATAGTAATACGACTTTTATCTATTAATGTACCTACGACCACAGCCTACGAAACTTAAAATTTAAAACTGCTTACTAATCATTTCGAGTTTTAATTACTTGAAAGAGCATGTATGTATTTATTTAAACTGCAACTGAATTTAGGGTTCGATACGAATTTTCGAAGATGAGGTAGTAGTTACCTACTTCGGTACTATCGTTTATGAATTCAGATTCACAGGTTACTGTTTTTTTATATCTATTTAGAAATAATAACTGTGCAGCGTTACACGGATAGTATTTAGATGAATTAGCAATCATTATATAATTAATAGCCAACGTTTTAATATATTTAATCGCATAGTAATCAGAACGGAGAAATGAATTTATCAGCATCGTGACATGCATGACCATAATAAATTTCATACATTTCAGCTTTGTACGTGTGATTGAATCTGGCCATGCATTGACAATTTGGGCGGGCGGCCATTTGATTACGGCGTGGACGTACGTTTGCGAGCTGTTGGATTTTATTGTCGCGAAAATGGTGCGGTCGTTTACATCGGCTATTATTTTGTGGGTAAACATTATGGTTTCAATACTTTATGCACATGGGTGATACTCATTTATGAATTATTATTGCCACGACTCCGGGTCTTGCGTGACCCGTTCGGTATAACTCACGATGTGTACTTTACATGTTTGTTTCGCTTCGTATAAAATTCTCGACTTATTGTGACAAATAATTTATTAGTTCTCTAAATGTTAACTTTCGTTTTGTTAAAAATATCAATTATAGGCTATATAAAACTAAAATGAAATATTTAAAAACATGCAAGAGAATGAAAAAAATAATGATTGTTGATCTAAATAATACAATACTGACGTAGTGGGCTCATCGAGGAATATTATTGGTGGGTTGCTGACTAACTCCAATGCAATAGACAGGCGCTTATACTGTCCACCAGATAATTGTTCCGAACGTGTATTCCTATGATCCCAAAGGCCAAGCGTCTGGAGAATTTCTTCAACCTGGCGAATAAGAATTTGTATTAGTATTTTACATTCTGGTAAAATTTATGACACAAACAAGTTAGTAACAAGTAGTAGTTAATGGCTATGTCGCGTCGTAGCTTAAAATTATGTATTTAGGTATTTTAACAAGGCGTTCCATCAAGGTAATCTTGCGCGTGGAATCTATGTTTGAGACTGTTTTCCTTCTGTATTAGAAGCGAACAGCATAGCAGTTGGAAGAATGGGTATCAGAAGACCGACAGCGGGCTGCGCAAAATGCACTCGGATGAACTTCAGAGCTAATAAGAAATTTGGCTCGAGGCGTATGAAGAATAGCTTTCCGATTGACCATTTAGTGCACATTCGGTTCGCCGATTGGTCAGTTTACGTACGCGTCGCCAATTACATTGGCTCTAAAAGTGTACATGCGTGTTTATGTTACCCGGACGACTAGAATTCGTACTAGACAAATGATTAAAAAGACATATTGATTTTTTCAAATTCATCCTGTAAGTGGTAGAACAGTTGTAAGTATGTATATCAGTTGTCTAGTAACCCATAACACAAGCATAATACTTGCTTACTTTGGGACTAGATGGCTCTGTGTGGGAAGTCCCATGTATTATTATTATTATGTATTAGTTTACAACAGTGTGAACCGAAGTCTATCTACTACTTATTAAAGCTCTTCATCAGCCCATTTTTACCCACTACAGAGGCTTAGGGCTCCCACAGAGCTAGGGGGGGGGGGGGAATGCATGGCGCTTAAACCCACCACGCTGTTTCACTACGGTTTGGGGATTGTAACGACCGCCATCTATTGACAGCGTCAGGGACCGACTGTTTAACGTACTCTCCGAGGCACGTAGTCAGTGATAGTTATGTACTTAAGTCAGAAAAACTCATTGATACACGTCCGGGTTCGAACCATGGCCCTATGGCGGCGGCTATTAAAGCTCAAACGATAGTTATTCATCGTAGGACTGACTCATAAGTTTAGTGCAACGATAGCAAAAGCTCTGGCTATAGAGCAAAAAATTGCTAAATCACGAGCGATCACGAGTAACCAAATCAATTACATTGTTTTGACCCACAGATTTTGCTTGGGAACAAAACAATTGAATTTGCGGAGTCAGTGAAGTTATGAAAGGGCTTTTAAGCGAACCATTCACGGTCCGTTTTGCGGTCCTGCAACAGAGGTCAATTAAAGTTCATACACGAGTAAGATAGTATATCCCTTTAGTCAAAGAAGATACATAGAACGTTTAAGCTAATTTAATCCTTTTTCTTTGAAATCGATTTTAAAACTGGGTGCCTATCGTGATAACCCGAGCGCAGCAAACTGTTTCATATTTACTAAATCGTGAGGCCGTGGTTCGAATCCGGGCGTGCACCAATGAGTTTTTCTGACTTAAGTACATAACTGTCACTGACTCCGTACCTCGGTGAGTACGTTAAGCAGTCGGTCCCGGTTGGTGTCAATAGATGGCGGTCGTCACATTCCACCAACACGCACTGGAGCAGCGTGGCGGATTTAAGCTCCAAGCCCCCTCACCCTGGGGGAGACCTAAGCCCCTGCAGTGGGGTATAATGGGCTGATGGATGGATGGATGTGCATATCAAATGAAGTCGCAGCGAGTGGTAGCAGGTTTCCTACTACTGCAATATGACAGTTTTTTTTAGGTAGGCACAGGTTATATTTGCGACAACTACTTAAATGATGAACTCGTTATGCGAGAGAAATATACTACTAAAAACGCAGGTTAAGTTAAATTACTTTTACTCACAATCAGTTTCTTCTCCGCTCGGCCTAATTCTGAACCAAGTTTGAGGTCGGCAGCTATACGCATCGATTCGAGTACCGTCAACCTTGGCTGCAGTAAGTCGTCTTGCATGATGTAGCTGCTAAGTTTTTTGTAAACGCGCATGTCTCTTGTGTGCCCGTTAACAGTGACTCGACCCGTCACGCCGTTTGATCTGTGACAGTAGGTAAGATAAATTTAGTAGCGGTGTGTTACTATGTGTTACGTTTGTTTGAGGTAAGCTAATGAGCGCGTCTTGTCATTTTTGCTGTTATATTTACTAAGAAAAACTAATCCGTGAAAGTTTTTTATTAATATCTACAAAAATAAGATACAAATTTTCAAAATAAATCGTACTATGACGTCACTCGGTTACAGTACTATAAGCTAACGTGAATAATTTGTACGTAGCGGCACCGAGTGACGTAACGAGCGGGTCGTAAAAACGCAAACTTTGATTTATTATATATATCTCCGGTGATAATCGGTATTTTACCGAAATTCAAAAAGTATAGTCATCGGTTTGTTATATTGTAGCGTATGAAATGACACATAATTTATTATTTTATTATTATTTATTAAATGTTTTATAATAAAATTGTGACGGTATGTTTGTTTATAAAAAAACTCGAAATACATATTTATTTAACTACTAGCTTTTTGCCTGTGGCTTCGCTCGCGTGGAATTTATCTTTGTACCGGAACCGCTAAAGGGACATTACGGTTTATCCGTAAAAGGGTAACAAACATGTTTTCCGCAATGAAAAGGCCCAATGTCTTTCTTCAGGGTTCAAGTTATATCTATATCAAATATCAACAAAATCGGTTCTACAATTTAGCTGTGAAAAAGTAACAAACAAACATTTTTTTTTGGTGAAAAGTAGTCTACGCTCTTTCCCAGGGTTCAAGCTATACCTTAGATCAAAATCTGTTCGGTTTATCCGTTAAAAGTAACAGACAGATAGAAACCCATTCGTATTTATAATATTAGTTTAGGGTTAAAATCTTATCATAATCTTATTTAAAAAAGCTTTTTATGAGTCGTAAAATGAATTTGTAACAATATTATTTAACCTATGCAGTACTCATTAACGAAATTTTAGCAGATTGAAAGTCACGAGCCATTTCATTGACAGAGACAATTGATTGATAATGATTGATGAGAAATCAAAAAGTTAATAAAGTAGGTACTTATGAAAAAATATCAATTTAAAAATCATATTGTTAGTATAGGTAACATAAAAAAGGTCCGTATCCCAAAAAAGATTTTTCATGTTGATAGTACGTGAAATATATATTACTTAGGAAAATATATATCCCATGCACTTATTATACGAAAAACGCAAATGCGTTTACTTGACTAGATAGAAAAATATCACAAGCACATTTAAAATGTAAAACAATTGATACTAACCCCTTACTCTATATATTTGTAATTGAACACGTTTAGTTGTGGTTTGTTAAAGCCCCTTAAAGCCTACTTTTAGTATTTATTCTAAATTCAAAGGCTTTGTGTGAAATAAATAAGAAAAAAAATTGAACTGTCTTTTTCTACGTGTATGAAAAAATAAAATGGAAAAAAATACAATTGGACGAGTTATTCGCATGTAATAAGATTTTGTACGCAACTTGGATATGTGAATATGATATTGCAAGATAAGTAAAATTACACTCTTACTAGTAAAAATTATAAACGTTTGAATTCGGTATTACTGTGATTGTGTTAATTGTACTAAATTCCAATTGTTAATTCCGTGTTTTCACTGATTGTTATAGACTTGACAAAGGGAAATCGAAATCAGTTAGGTCAGAATGATGTGGCGGTCGCCGAGGTAGCGAAGCGTCATTTTTTTTACAAATTTAGATTTTTATTTCCACTTCTCGAAATTTTATCGAGTACCCGAACTGAAAGCCCTTGGGGTAAACCGAGACGTGCCATACGCTGTCCTTTATGGTAATTTTATAAATTTCGGTATGGGCCCAGACCCCTTAGGTCGCCTGGGGCCTGGGCTACAACACTGACTAACAGGCAAAATGTAAACGTAAGATGATTCGGTGTAATCTAACTTGCCTTTTCGTTGACATACGCAGTATTCAGTAAAGCGTAGCTAGACCAACCGCAGATCTTAAAGCGCAGATCAATGCTTTTAAGATTATAGGTAGCGTAGAATTTATTATTTTTGTTCAAGAAATATTTCATACGATATACAATTTTTTGATGTTATATTATATTCCGAAAGTTCAATAAAGTGGTTAGAGGAAAGGGCTATGAAACTTATTAGTTGTTTTTTCCTCTAGTGAAAAAATAGCGCAGATGAAAACTGACTATTGGGGCCTATTTACTAAAATAGGTAGACTTTAATCACGATTGTTAAGGTTGTATATCTTTTACGAGGATGGTGAGACGAGAAAAAATTCTTTGTTATAATAGAAACACTAAACTAGAATTTATCAAGCGAAAGGGATTAGGGGCGGGACTTAGAGAAATAAATTGCTAGATACTGCAAAGCGCCCTTGAACAAAGTCCGACAGTTTTGTATAACTCTGTTGTAATTTATAATGACTACATAAGTACGTTTAAAGTTACGAGCATGCTCTTAATATAGATTATTCTTTCGTTACTTGTTAATTTTCCCATAGTGATGTGCCGTGAACTGGTGAGTTGGTCGTCAAAAATTCGACAAATGATATCGAGAGCATTATAATAATATAATAATAATAATATCTCGGCCAAACCACACACCGCCATCTAGTCTCAAACTAAGCAAAGCTTGTATCATGAGTATCAGACAACATATAATTATTTAAAAATATATATATATATATATATATTTTACACCCATACACGGAACAAATAGATATGTTCATGCATATTTGTCCCGGGCGGGAATCGAACCTGCGACCCTTGGTTCCGCAGTAAGAGTCTCTAACCACTTGGCCAATCGGTCAGTCAATAATATAACAATACCGAAATATATCTTGAAAAACAAGTGACTGTAAACTAGATTTGAAGGATCGTTTTGTAAACTACTGGAGCGACAGATCCTTGGCTATTAAAAGAAGTAAAAGAAGTACACCTGACCTGAACCCTTGACAGTTTTCAACGAAGTGTCAAAGTAAGATAAATCCGCAAGTGACAAGAAGAAATAATAAAGACTGCCAGCAATTGTTAATGTTTACTTGTGAATTTATAATATTTGACGACCGCTTAGCTTAGTAGGTAGCCACACTGCCTACGAAGCTGCAGGTCCCGGGTTCGAATCCCAGGTTGGGTCAGTATTTATATGATAAATATTGATACTGGTACCAGGTCTTGGTTGTTATATGTATGTGGTGCCTTAGCTTAGTACCCAAAACACAAGCTAAATGCTTAGTTTGGGGCCTAGACGTTGTTGTGATGTATACGTTATTATTATTATTATATTTATGATAGAAATTGATAGTGATTTGGTTATAAATTTTTCTGATTGTGTGAACCATAAGTGAAGATTGTTTGGCGTTTGATTGTCACAGACGGAACCCATTGTTACAATATTCTATTAGTCTATTTGTTGATGCAGACATGGTAATGATATTTAATTTAATTCCTTGTCTTACATTTCTGGATCGACATATTATGCTCCTGAATAAATAGCGTGTCTTATACATTTATGCGTCTACGAGTATTTAACCAAATTCGAAACTTTTTTCAAGACTGGAAAATATATTACAAGAAGTACATGGGTCATTCAATAAGTGTAAAATGTTTAAAATTTAAAAATGGAATGCTCCTCTATTGTACGTTTTTAAAAGGCAAACTTACGTTAAAATACATCACAATAAACCATTCTTCCAATTAAAAAAAATCTAATCATTTCAGGTCAATGCTCCCCGAGCTATTTATTTAAATGACCGCATAAATTTGCGCGCTATGATCTGTAAAATCAAAAGTATTATACATGTAAAAAACTTGTTGTGCATTTTATTGAGAGTTACACAAAGTCGTGGTCGTTACAATATATAGGTTTGTATATAATGCATTGATGCCTATTAAGAATATGTGTATCGGGTAATATTTTGTATTAGCAGAAAACAGTTACAAAAATACATTCAAAATTTTCTGTTTTTCTAAATGACTGATACGATTGGTTAGGAAATATTAAAAGCGTTTATAATAAAGGTATTGTAGAAAAAAACTTGTCATTTTATGAACTAATGCTATGAAGTGGTAATTCTATGCGTAGTTAAGTTAAACGTGAATTGTCATGAACTTGAGAATGATTCGTTATTGTTGGACATCAAGTAAATTTATGGCCGAAGCCGTTTCTTGTGTCACGGCCAAGCGATTAATTCATTGTGAAGCGGTAATCGCTTTGATTAGTACAAGTAATAAACGAGTATTGTAAATGTTGATTGTCATTCTATTACTTACTGCACGTTGTAAGATATTAAGTTCAAGTTATATTGTTCGCTATTGTATCGAATTATTATTATTTGTTTTCTATGAACATCCTTTTGTTGTATCCGAATGCAAATGCAAAAATTGTAAATGGAAAACTTTAATTTAATCAAAGTTTCACCAGAAATAATTGTAAATGTGTGAATATAGCTTGTACTTGACATAAAAAGTTTTGTTTACTATATTCCAAATCATGAAAAACTAAAGTAAACGAAATAATAAAAACTTTGATGGAAGTTATAATAATATAATAAAACTAAACTAAATATAATAAAGCTTTAAAGAAAATTGTGTTAATTCGTAATTGGTACAACATAATAATAATGTAAAATTATGTAACTGTAATAAGTTAATAATATGTGTATGTACTGTGAATTATCCTAATAAAAAAAAAGTATACGATTTATATATACCATACAATTTATTTGTAGCTACAGTTTTTTTTAAAATTATGAACGTATAAACAAACAAAAGGTTACGATTCTTTCTAATACCACAGACTCTACTAACCTGGCAGCTCCTCGTGTCGTTATGGGAAGCAAATTATTAATAACTATTATAAACAAATGGAGTATTTTTTTATCAGATCACTAAGACGTACCGATTGGCCTGTAATATTCACTTTTGCGCTCTGCAGCGATCTCAGAGCCATCAGATCGAAATGATTGGGGTATACATACTTGATTTGGTCATAAGGTAGCTTAGTAAAATACTAACGCATATCCGACGAGGATATTGAGCAATGACGTCTTGCCGCAACCGGAAGGGCCCAGGATGCAGGTGAGCTCGCCCGACCGGAACTCGCCCGACACGCTGTGTAGTATCCGACGCTCGCCTGTGTATAGAGTTCATTGAAATATATAAAGAGATACGTACGTTCATGCACATAAGGTTTTACAGAAAACTACCGTGACTAATAAAATTATAAAAACACTAGCGACCGCCCGCAGCTTCGCTTGCGTAGACTACACATTCCTGTTTTAGGTAGTATTAACATTCGAAATGGTTTATACGTACTTTTTGCTAAAACTAATATTGGGTACACCCATTCTAACTTTCAAACTTCATTCTCCCCACTCCGTAAAGAAAACCGATACTCCCATACTTTTCACCTCCCGTTTACCACCCTTAAAATGTGGAAATCCAAAAATCCTGAAACACGTCATTATCTTTTTATGTTAAAATTTTTATGTTTCTAACTTTAAAGAACAAAGACTTTCATAGAAAGCCCTTCCATCCCTCCCTCCTTATATTTGAAATTTCCAAATATTCCTTTCTTAAAAAATTTATACTCACGTTATAAAATAAACCACTGTTCCAAATTTCGGCTCCCTAGACTTAGTAGTTTTGGATTTATCTACGCTGATAGATCAGTGAGGACAAACGACAGACAGATGGACAAAAATTTACGTATGTCATTTTTGACCACCTCCTTTTCATACCCGTGAAATTTCATTAAAATCTGTTTAGCCGTTTTGGAGATTACCTCGAATAGACAGATGAACGTACATACAGACATACAAAGAGTAATTTATGTCACTTTTGACCACTTCCTTTCCATATCTGTAAAGTTTCATCAAAATCCGTTAAGCCGTTTTGGAGATTTGCTCAGATAGACAGACAGACAGATAGTATTGTTTTACACATATAGCGTATAGCCTTTCTCAATAAAAAGACTACCCAACGCAAAAAAAAAAACAATTCGAACCAGTAGTTCCTGACATTTGCGCGTTCAAACAAACAAACAAACAAACAAACTCTTCAGCTTTATAACATTAGTATAGATTTTACTCGTTGTCTTTGTCATTTTCATAACTACTCAAGCGCGCGAGGGAGACAAACGATATTTTTGTTGACGTGAGGAAACCTGGCTGCTAATATGTACGTGTAGTACCACATATACGCTACGCTTACAAAACGTCTTTTCAGTGTATTGTTCATGTCAGTTGTGGCTTTGTTTGGAAGTAGGTACATACTTGTAAATAGATTGTAAGAATATCCACTAAAAATATTAACTTAAAAAAAAACGAAAAATTGAAACCTTCTATTTAAAAACATGAGTGTTAATGTGCTTCAAAATACGACAGATGGAAATAAGATAATTTAAGTAGGACTAGGTTAAACGAGCGCTCAAGCATTCCTTCGCGTGACCATGATGTTGTATATGAGATGTTGAATAGACCAGTTCGATGTGAAAATAATAATGTCTTGATTTTGTTTAATAATATAATAATAACAATAATAATAATAACACACACAATCACAACAACGTCTAGGTCCCAAACTAAGCATTAGCTTGTATTTTGGGTATCAAGCGAAGACACCACACACACATAACAACCAAGACCCGGTGCCAGTATTAATATTCATCATATAAATAATGACCCGACCTGCGATTCGAACCCGGGACCTCCAGCTTCGCAGGCAAAGTCGCTGCCCACTAGGCTAAGCGGTCGTCGTAAATATCGATGTTTCATTGACCTCAGACTAAGGTTCCGTGTATATTCAATGGTCTGTCACTTAGTACTATCAACTTCATTCACAAACATTACGTGGGCATCCTGTGTCATTCAGAATCGGGCACCTGTTAGAAACTATATTTAAGTGCACATCTTTTATATTCAATATAACCCCATCACTAGTTTGTTCTGAAAGCTACGGCCAAAAAGAGGAGACAGACAATTTTGAGAATTATTGCTTGAATTAACCTGTACATGTATGTATAAAGCAAACTTGACAAGCAAAGTGTGAGACAGATAGATTTCAGTTTTTGAGTCTAGAGAAGCGAAGACGAATTAAACCCAATATTTTGCATTATTATATCCCAAATTTCGTACGAATATAATTTACTACTCTATATTATATTCGTACATAATATAATACTCTAAAGAAAATATATTGGTAAAAATTCTTTTCAGCAAATACGGCTTATACACACGCCCACTAATATATGAGAATTTTACTCCGAAAGGTTCGACCTACCCAAACAGACTTATCCTTGTAAGCGGGCGCTCTATTGACACTCAAGACAAAGTTCACACAAATGGTGTTTAACCCTTCTGTTTAAGTTTCATAAAGAAATACCCTTTACAAGAATGTCTTAATATCTTAATATGGCCATGACTTTTAGGTATATATTTTTGGGTGATTTTGCTTATTTAAACAAATTAATGTATTCATTGCATATATAATTATTTTATCGCGTTCAAAGTTGGACACTATTACTACTACTATTATTAGCCCATTAATGCCGCACTGCAGGGACTAAGGCCTTCCCTCGGGATGAGGGGGCTTGGAGCTTAATCCACCACAAAATTGGATAAGTATGGTTTAAAAACTATTCAAATAAGAAGTATAATTGATAACAAAGAACACGTTCAAAAATATTTTGAGATATGCGCGAGAGATTGAGTAGAGAAATGTCGCATTACAACTGAAAATAGATTATATTACAGATGAATTGGAACAAAAAATCATCTGAAATGTAAATTTCATTACACAAAAATTGTTTTATTTCACACTAACTTTTGTCCGCGTCCCACCCGTATGGCTCTCTAAAGAAAACAAAATATAAATAATGTACATAAAACAAAATATCGCAGTAATTAAAAAAAATGGTGATAAGCATAATATGGTGCTAGGTATAGTGTTAATACAAGGAACAAAGATATTTTCGCCGAGCATGTTAGCTGACTCAAAATTACAAAATCTTTTAAACGGAAATATATATGTTTATACCATAGAGTTAATAAATTTGATAGCAGCGAATCCCAGTTGACATTCAATGTTTACCTTCCAATAACTTTAAAACAATAATAAAAGGCTTTTACAAAGGCTTATTACATAGTATCTGATCTTATCCGATAGAAATCTAATCAGTGTAAATCGCTCACTCATTGGATAATTTCTTCCGTAATATAATTCTTTAAGAGCTTTTTGTAAAAAAACAATTTATTAGTTATTTAAAAAAAAAATCCCTCAGTTTCTTGCGTATTTTTGGAGGAACCACCATTTTTTTCCATGCGCCTTTGTGGTGATGTTTTTGTAGCTACAACGAAATAAATTGAAATACTTTTGTGACGTACATTATGTTACATAATTACGTAATAACGATATTTGATTTGACTTAAGTCGGAGAGCCCGACTCTTATGATAACAATATAGTCGAGAACACGTCGCTGATTTTGTATACTAAATATACAACATTGTTATCAATTCACAGATTCTTTTGCAACACATAACTAGGTAATTATATGAGAATACTATAAAATTCAATTAAAAATTTTATGAAACGTATTACTTATAAGAAAATACAATTATTTACATAAAAACAAAAAAATCCACAGTAAAATAACGAAGTTATAGCGCGAACGTACCGATGGACGGTCAAACCACCATGCCATTAAAAAGTATGGACGGTACATAATAGCATGGATGGAAAGATAGATTAGATTAGATTAGATTAGATGGTAGATGATTTAATATTAAATAAAAGTGACTTACGAGTCAGTGGAATTATGATAGATGGTAAAATCGAAAAATATAATTAGTGCTGAAAAAATTTACGCTGAGAGTTATATTATGTATATTTTAGAAAAATTTAGTTTATTTAATATCCAATGGCACCATAATTTTTTATTACCCTTTATTGAATGTGAAATGTAATTGAAATTACATCACTTGCTTGCTAGCCCTTGGTTAACTTACTACTCGTGTCCCATACTGAACGCAACTGAAAAGTTTTTGGGCTTTACGTGTGTTTTATGTATATTTACAAGCAAGTGGAAAACGTGTATATTTCATTTTTCGTTAGCTACACCCTGTATTTCTTTTTTTTTCTGGTAAGTTTGAAATTTCTTTAACAGTCATAAGGGTTATCTGTGAAGTCATCGACGAAATCGTAACAGTTTTTTTTTTAAATTAGAATACAAAACAAAAATCTTACTTTAATTTCTTTTGTTGATATGTATTTTCTAAAAAAAAAAACAATAAAATATCAATAAATTAAATCTTTAAGGCAATTATGATAATGCAGACGTATAATCTAAAAGATCATTATCGCCTGCAATGTTAACGAAAGCCCTTTAGGGAAAATCTAGGACATTTGCTAAGTAGATATTGCGACTACAAACATACCTAGAGGTCTGGCGCAACGCGGTATAACCGGTCCAAACGATTAATTAATTAGAAAACACTTTAAAGAAACATACAAGTTATTAAATGTACACAAATATATTTCTTTAAGGCATATACGAAAGAAATTCAAAAAGCAAGACATGAAAATCTGGAAGTAGAGTAAGAAACACATATTAGATTTCGTTTCATTTCATCAAGGTTAATAGCTATATTTAAGTTATATCGTATATTGTTACATGCACTATTAATAGTCCTTTAATTAATTTTGGTATTAATTCTGTACTAGAAAGTTTATGAATGACAGTAGAGCGTCTAGAACTTACTCAACTAAAAAACATTTTACTTTAAACTTTTTCGGTAACCGTTAGTTTGCGCCATCTGCTCACTTGAAACTTTTTGTTTAGTTCGTTAAGCTCTACATGCTCTATAAGTTTCAACAACGTTCGACCGAACCCGCTGGATACTATATACCGGTTGTTCGGCTGAACATAGTTCAAATTTAACCGTGTTTTCTCGGTAACCGTTTGTTTGTGCCATCTGCTCTCTTGAAACTTTTTGTTTAGTTCTGTAAACTCTACATGCTCTATAAGTTTGGACTGCGTTGCGCCGAACTCCCGGTATAAGGCTTGACAACCTTGTGCCAGTCATTTATAGTAAAGTCAAGACGATAGAAGTTAAGTCTATAGAAGAAAAATAAGTGAGATGTTAGGGCGATAATAAATTTCGTTTTACTTAGTTGTAATTGTTGTGTTTAGGGAAATAAAAGAGGGAGGACTTTTTTGATTATTTACATATCTGCATAGAGCCGTGCGGTACGAACTATCGTATCGAACCGTGTACTAACCGTCTCTGTGTGCGTTCAATATAACCGAACTGTCAGGTCATATTTTGACTGACGTTTTTTAACCCGGAAACTCTATATAAAGATTTATATAATTAAAGCTCACAAAGAAATAGTACAAACGCAAAAATTCGATATTAATATATGATTCTTAGAAATATTATTTTCAACGAACAAATAATTATCATTTTGATCTATATAAAAAAAAATCAATACGAGTCACGAATATGAAATTTTATTTGAATGTATAGCCAGTGTACCGGACGAGCTACTTCCTGTGCATAAATCACCCGTCATGCATTCGAGCTGGGCAGTGCAAATAGTGATCCAAACCACTTAAAAATTTAAATAGAGACAAAGGCAAATAAAAAAATCATAAATTGTAAATATTTACTTTTAAGGCCATCTAAGAACTGTTTAACTGTTTAAGTGTAAAAAACATCTTGCTTTCGGTACGCTGCTTTTAGTTGGACCAATTTCGAACATGCAACAGGAAGTAAAGGTCCGACTTGAATGAATGATGAATGAAACTTGAATCTGATATCAAAATTAAAATGGCCGCCGTTTTAAAAATATTCAATTGGCATTTGTACGGGTAAAACTCAGTTTACCTCGGTCCTTTTAGTTCTTTTTTGGCCCAAGTGGGTCATTCTTGGTTTTTCGGTTCTCCTCGGTCTTTTTTGATCCATTCTGGGCTAAGGCGATCCGACTTGGGCCAACACGATTAACTCGGCCAAATTGATTCGATTCGAGCTAACTCGATAGTTTTCTGTCCAACACGGCCCTTTTCAGTTTTTTTTTTTCGGTGAAAATAGTTCTTTTTTATGTTTTTGGTTCGTTTTTGATACTCTATGGTTATTTGGTAAACTAGATACTTTTCGGCCCAAATAAGATCAATAAAATTCAACTCGGGCCAATTTAATCAGATTCGGGCTAACCCCATACTTTTCGGTCTTGTTAGGACCTTTTCGGTCCAACACGATCTTTTTCGATTTATTCAGTCTTATTCGGTTCTTTTCAGTGTAAAGCGATCATTTTCGGTCCTTTTTAGTCTTTTTCGCATTAACTCAGTTTCGTACTTTTTTTTAGTGTTTGTGTTTTTTTTTTCACTTCCATTCTTTTTGGTTTTTTTCAGTCCCATTTGGTCTTTTTCGGTCTAACTCTATCCTTATCAGTACCTTCGGTCCTTTTTGACCCTTTTTGTTCTTTTTCGGTCCAACCCAATCTTATCCAATGCTTTCGGTCTTGTCCGGTCCAACTCCGTAATTTTCGGTCTTTTTAGTCTTTTTCGTCCAAATTTGTTTTGTTCTTTTCGTCTTTTTTGGTTCTCTTCAACCCTTTTTGGTCCCACTTGAACTTTTACACAACACTGTACTGAACAATTTGGTTCGACATGAGCCACGCAGCCTCTTTCAGTTTTTTTTGTTCTTTTCAGTCCTTTTTGTTCTATATAGAGCTTTTGGGTTTAAGTCGATTTGACTCGGTTAACTTGATATGAATTAGGCCGATTCTATTGTTTCCAGCTGTGTTTGGTTCTTTTTGGTCTAACTCGATGTTTTTCGATACAACTGTTCAATGGTGTTCCAGTTTCTTTAGGTTTTTCGTTTCATTCTCTCCACAGAATAGAACCTAAAAACCTAATCGTACTAATTTTTCGGTTTCAAAAAAAAGCTTTCAGAAAAATTTGGTCATGTGTTCACATAAATCTCGTCAAAACATCAAGTTTGAGCACCAACACGATGGGTCTGCGATTGATGATTACGAAAATATAAGCATTTAAAAATATGGTCACGTGGTCACGTAAATTGCGGATTATGGACAATATATTTTATATTTTATTGTATAAGATAGGTACCTAGTAACTTACTGTTGTATTATGTTTCATTAAGTACATTATCATTCGCGCAAATAAAGAAGAAATTTAGTAATGGTGGGACACGTTGTGTGTACTATAGTGACAAAACAACAATCAACAATTTTTATAAATAAATAAATTAAATCACGCGAGTGCAACGTGAGTGCAAAGCGACAACCTTGTTCGGCAGGGACTTTATAAACTATGGTTTAAAAAATACGCCTTCTCTCCCGCGCTTATCTCACAATTGCTCTGTCTAGAGGCCTTCGTCGAACCTTTGTATGTATTTCGTCTGTGGTACTAGCGTGAGTATAATTGGCATTTTTGCTCACATTTTTTGTTGTCACATCACGGTATCTGCATGAACATCTATGCGATAAGGTATATTCGTTTGAAATAAAGTTAAGCGTTTACATAAACGAAAGGACACTTTAGAAAAATGAGTTTCTTGAGATAAATCATGAACCTTGAGATAAATCATGAAGTTGTAATAAATTCCGATTTAAACTCATATCTTTAGAGGAAAAATATACTGCAATATTTTATTATTAATTGTGGTTTATAGTATGTATTTCTTTAATAAAAATAATTGAAAAATCTTTTTTTGTTTATGGTACTGTGACTTCGTTTGGCAATGGAAATAATTATGGTCGAAAAGGTAGGGTGTGTTGGAAATATCGAAAGATCTTCGAACATTCGAAAAGTTGGGCAGAAATTGTCAGTGGATACGTTGAGAGGTTCTACAAAGGATTGATGGCACCCGGTGCACGGGATTGAATATCGGGACGCGGACTGCGGAAAGGCTGCGAGGCAGAGGGAGGCCGTTTTATTGATTGGCTACATCCAGACGAGGCTCTTTTTAGCGCCGAGGGCGTGACAGACAGTTTTTCTCTCCGCGAAAATATTTCGCGAACTGTCGAAGGGACGCCCGGCCATCGTAACCCGATGAAACAATCCTGTCGCATCAAAACACACGGATCTCGAAAAGACAATTTCTCATTGCTGAGGACGATCTATAAACACTGAACTTTTCGCAACTGTTGGAATGTTTCAGACTTATTCATAATTTATACTAATTGGGCCCGCGGAACTTCGGGACGGAGTCTCGAGTTAGAGGAGACTTGTTTAAAAGAACAATTTGTTCCAACTGCGTTCGGCCAAAGTGGCGATAAATACTCTTTTTTTAAGCTCTATGTACAGATTGTAACTCACAGAGTTAAGAGACAGCAGCGTCCCCGAGCGCAGATGTCTGCGCCTGACACTCGCTCAGTTTCGGATTTGAAGAGTCCAAATAAAACACATTTCTCGGAAGGAATACAACGTCGAAATTAAATAACACCCGTCGGAAATTAAAAAAATACGAACAATTGAACAAGATTATGGATTATACTCGTATTATCGATCCTTTACCCATCACTGATTTTTCATTTTGAAAATTTTGAAGTGACTTTTCTAGAAACCCGTAGAACGACTCAACCTATAATACTATACGTACGTATGCACCATTGACGACCGGTGTCAGTGGCAGAATAGAGATACTGAAGTTCAAATTTCATTCACTTAAACATTCATCACCTCACTCATTCACATACACATGTAACGACTTTGGAGCTGCAGCTGCTCTTGTCCACTTGCGGTACAGGAATACCTTTGAGTTGTAATTTAATGTATATTTATTTTGTCCACCTATTGTTTAGCCGCACCTTTACTGTGACATTTGTCAATTTGATTTTTGACTCCTACAGGACAGGCCTAGCCTAGTGTGGGGGGTCATTGGTAGAATTATATTTTATAAGCATAATGGTTAAATAAATAAATTTCATTTAATTTCAAATCAAAGTAAAGCGTTATATTCACGTTTAAAGAAGAAAAATAAATATGTTGCGTAATTGTTAAGACTGTCATGTGATATATTAGTAAAAATAACAGATAAATAATGGATTTATTTCGCTGTTGTATTGTTAAAAAAAATCATATTTTCACTACCTATAGAAGCTTACTGTATTATAGATTTAGAAAAAGGTTTTAGACTGTGGGTACATGTTTAAAATAATTTCTGGTCCGTTGAGTCTGAATAAAACATAGTCCTCGGCGGTGAAATAGTATTTTTCGTCGGTAATGTACGAAAGCGATGCACGAAAAGGGTTCCCAAAAGGGATTGGCTGGGCTGGCTGCCTGACGAGCGTTGAATTTGTGACAAGACCTTTAGCTCATTCTAAAATATATTTTTTTGTTATAAAACTTGAATACGATATAGACTGCAGAATCTTGAGTATATTGAAAATATGTAGGTAGTATGAAAGATATTAACGTAATAAATAATAAATTATACACGGTGTATTTTTTTTATAGGATTATATGATAGAGAAATGAAGTATAACAACAAGGCATATAAAAAAATTCAAAAAATGCACGTATTTAAGATTAATATAGTCTCTTTACGATGGAGGGATGCTAGCACTATTATAATTAACATTATATAGGTTAAAAAAATCTTTCATATACAACATTGATAACTTCTACTTAACTTTACATAACGCGTGTTGCGTCGGTATGGAGCCGCCCAGCGCGGCATCCGCCCGCTTGTCGCGCGATAGTTTTTATTTCGACAACACCTAAGATATTACTTTAAATTGTATGGTGTAAATGGCAATCATAATGTGCATGAAATGCTGAAGGTAAATAACGTATTTAAGTTGATAAGGATTAGTATTGTATCCGTATAAATTGCTTTCCAATTACCACATTTTATGACATCATTTTTTCAAACATAAAAATAGGTAAAGTAAGCTATCCTTAAAAAATAGACATATGCCATTACGGACTTTTTTAGTCCTATAAAAGAGAAATAATTCCTCCATACATTGTTTTGTTATAGCTCAAAGGGATTAGACAGCGTTTTCAATGAAAGCTGGCTTGATATTTTTCAACGTCTCCAACAATAATCGTCATATTTCAACTAACTTGCACAAAACCTTAGTGAATTATACACATGAACCTTCCTCTTGAATCACTCTGTCAATTGGGGTCAACCATATGAAAATCCGTTCAGTAGTTTTTTAGTTTATCGCGTTCAAACAGACAGACATACGCGGCGGAGGACTTTATTTTACAATATATAGTGATAAATAAATTGAAGCCTGTCGCCAGACAACCAACCAGATAATTTGATCACATTATCAGATCACATTAGTGCTACACAAATTATCGAAAATGCCCTACTACGTTACAGTACTTTTTGGTGACCAATTGGTCAATCTACAAACATAGATAAAACACACTACCAAACGATGAAATGTCAATAACTTCTTATTCTTATATAATCAAATTGCCAGTACGCAAAAATTATTACATGAATAAAAAGTGCGCAAGGAATAAGGAAATATCAGACATTTAAATTCTAAGCTGCTTCAGCAATCGTAAATCAACTGCCAATAGCATTATTAAATTTTACGGTTGTCAGAGTTCGCACTCGTACGTGTCGTTCAAGTTTGGTAATGTATGACCCAAGTAAAATGTAACGAAGAATACAATTTATTTGTTTAATTTCCAAGTTTGTCGGTACTAAAATGTTTCTTATCGCGGTTTATGAAGAGTTTTGAATATATTCATTGAATTCATTCGTTACGGACATTTAAAAACCCATTTAGATGATACTGGTATAATAATTAGTAGATATGGCATATTATTTTCTAACTTTCTTACGTTTCGTCTATCTCCATATATAGTATATATATACTGGTACATAGCTATTTTGTGTTATGTGTAAATAACTTATAAAAAAAATATGATTTTAATTCAGTTCAGTAAGAAACAACCTCCAGGGCGCTGAGTGCTGATCATTTAATGCGCGGAACGCCAAAACGAAAGGTTTTTCACCCGTAGTATAATGTCCACTCGCACCATAGAGATAAAGAATAGAGCAGGCAAGTCAGTCCGAAATGCGGGGCTCAACAGAAAGAGACAGAGAATAAGAGTGTCTTGATTTATACAGAATTATACTAAGGATGCAACTAGGTACAGTTATTTTCCATCCTTTTTTCTCCCATGTCTAACCGTATCCTAACCGTTAGGTACATGCATGGCTTCCTGGAGCTTGGATACTTTAGTTATATTATCTCTACGGCTCGCACACTATTACTTAATTAGTTTACGTGACTATACGTGTTCCGTGTTGCAGTTGGCGGTTGCTATTTGACTATGCTTGGTTCTGGTGTGTAACCGCCGTCCAAGGTGCATACTTAGAGATCCCGACGACGATGAGATTACGTGAAAAATCACTGCCATAACCCTTCCGAGCCGAGCTTCCTTGCAGATACCTTGCCTTCAGCGAACTCTCTCTTGTGATTCATTTAGATATAGACGTAGACGCAGATGCCGTCGTGCACGTGTAATGCATATAAACCTAACTGCTTTCACATTCAAACCTTTGTCGATCAGGGCACCTATTTGGTTTTTCGGTGCCTTGGCGCTGGGCTGTCTTGTATATGGGCTGTATTAAGCTACTTTCGTTACTGCCGTAAACTGCCGCCCTTCACGGCGTTAGAGGTATTTTCGGAGTTGGCCCAACTCACTTGTTTTTCAAACGGTTGAAGCGTCGCAAAACTCGGTCCAAAACGTTGGGTTTCCGTTACTACAGCCTTAGTAGGACTGGCAAAGAGTAGAAAGAGAGTAGTTTAGTGGGTGAAGCACGACACCACCTTGCGCATCACGCGTGCTGTAGGTGTCGATATAGGTGTGGTAGATGGAGTCTATATTTTCCTCTGCCCACGAAAAAAATATAACGGATTTCACCTATTTCATTCCCGCATTTTTGATTTTTGATTTTTATATCTGTATAATAAACACAATTTAATTTTGACAATATAATTATATGGATATTGTTTATTAGAGATATCAAATAGCTTGTCTTTGAGACGGATAAAATAGAAGCCAGTATAATTCAAGCCAGTATAATTCAATGTACAACACTCAAAAGTATAATAAAACAGCCCGAGGAAAACCGTACTAAACTATTAGTTATCAATAATTTTCATCTGGGTAACATATAGTATATTATAGTTTTGATATGATCAGCCATGAAATCTAAGCCCGACCCTGCATGAATACCTGATATCTCAGTTCCCTCTCTAGGACGCAAAATGTATGGATGATTTTGCATAATAAAACATACGATGCTATCAGAGGTAGGGTGACGCGTTATCTAACGCGTAGGCCGGTAGCTAATGTCATTCGTATATCTCTTTAATCGTCGTTATTGCGTGATTGATTTTCTACCAGTTTAGTAGAATTTATTTTATGTACTTTTTTTGTTTTATGAAGAATAGTAATTGAGAATTTATTTCACTGTATCTAGTTATTTCAATGTGAACTTTAAAACAAAGCAATAAGATTGTTTAATCGACATTGAATTAATCAACATAATCAGGCGCATATATTATGTATTATATATATGTATATAGTGGTTAGGTTTTATTAATGAAACGTCTAGCCAAGGTAAATTAAATATAATAACATATTTGTCCTTCTACTGTCAAAAATAATAATTTCTCACATAAAATCAGTTTCGCAAGCCAAATTATAGTAAACAAGTAAATACACGTATACCTACCTATGTCAGTTTATATATGATAAGGCTAATTCGATAGGGTGCTTGCTAAGGACCCGTATTGACAGAGGCCGCAAGCAACGCAAAGGCCCAAAGCAATTAGTGGTATATACACTGCAAGCTATATTATAACACATTTATAGCGTAATTATTAGAGGATAGTGATTTATGCTTTGTTAGTTATCACTATCTAATAAACATATAAGTTTTGACCTGATTACAAACTATTTGCTTTCATTCGTGTGCCATTATTAATTGCTTGGTATGGAATTATTATTATTATTTATTTGATATTCCATCAACCCTTTTTTATTCCCCACTGCAGGGGCTTACACCTCCTCTCAAGAAGAGAGGGCTTGGTGCTTAAATCCACCGCGCTGCTCCAGTGCGGGTTGGCGGATTGTAACGACCGCCATCTATAGACAAAAACCGGGACCGACTGCTTAACGTGCCCTCCGAGGCACGGAATCAGTGATAGTTAATGTGATTAAGTTAGAAAAAACTCATTGGTACAGGTCCGGATTCGAGTCACGGCCACGTGGCCTTTTATATTTGAAACAGGTTCGCTGCGCTCGGGCTATCATGACACGATTAATATTATAATATCAGTTGATTATTGCCAGTTACTTTCTATCCATTGTCAGATATTCATTTGTTTTTACAGTTTTCCTTGTATGGAAACACGAAAAAATTAAAAAAACATCGAGATACCGCGACGTGACAACGCGATACGGATATAATTTAGTATGACGCACATGTAATTTAATAAGACTAGAAAAAAAATGTTAATGACGAATGATTCGGAATGATACGTTTACTCTGCGAGCATATCATATTATTGTACTTCTCGGCCATTTCGAAGTATGAGAGGCGCTAATTTTAGTAATTCTAATATCTCCGGGTTGAAGTTAGCTCGTAAACTTTAGATTAAAGATCGCTTATCATCTGTATTCAAATCTAAGCGAACAATAAAATTGTGGAAGTTACTTGATTCACAGTACGCAGCAAGGTGTGCAACCGTATAAAGATTATTAGAACTCCTGACTATGTTTATACAACAATGAAAGAAGGTTCGACCATAAACCAATATAACTATATACCTATGTCAAATCGTAGGGTTTGTCTGTCTATTCCCACTGACTTCCGAAACGGCTGAATCGATTTTAATGAAACATCGTAGTTGTGACAAGAAAGTAGTCAGGAGTATTACAGACTAACTTTTTGTCTTTCTGTTCGAGGTAATCTTCAAAACGGTTGAACCAATTTCAATGAAACTTCACACATATGAAAAGGAAATCGTCAGAAGTTATATAAGCTACAAATAAATTTCATCCCGGAAAAGCACATGGCTCTAGCTATTGTTCATGCGAAAATGGTTTTGTTGAAATAGGGATAGAAATTTTTTAGGTATTTAATTTTCAGAGTGTTCAAGAAAGTCTCACAATGTTATAAAAAGTCGCGTCTCTTTTAGCGGTCCCAGTACAACTGTGTAGTCCGTGCGGGCGCAAGCCGCGGGTGAAAGGAAAGCTTGTTCTTAAATGAAAAATCAGAAACACAATGTAGTCGCACGTCTTTCTTCAAGAAAATACAATTACTATTTCATTTTTGTTCAGCGTCTGAATTATATTTCACAAATACATTTTGTTATTGCTTCATGTACGATCTCCTGTCAAAGATAGCCATCAAGCAGCAAATGGCTGTTTATTCGGTGCTGGCCCTATTATGGAACCTTTATGGAATGGGCTTGGACCACTCTGACCAAATTCTCTAACATATAGTTTTTAAAAATTTTTTCCGTATATATATATCAATTTATATCCACTTTATTCCCCTTACAATAGAAAAAATGAAGTCTTTATTTTATTAGTTATTTTTTACCGAAAATCGATTAATAAAATATCCCTGTGACGTCAGCTGGACAGATGCTTAATAATTGAATTATCTTAAAATAAATAAAGTTATAATATTTTTATTGATTCATGATGATTACAATTTAATTTAACGTAGTGACCTTAACTCAATATTTTTTATTTAGTTTTAGCTTTGGTTTTTTACTGTGGAAAGCAGCGCAATATGCTCAACCGCCCATATGACGACACAAAGACAATCTTAACGTCAGACGAATTTTCATAAAAATCTGGGAAATTTGTAAATAGAAAAAAAAAATATCTTGAGAGGCTATTCTAGAACCTCACTCCTTTGAATTTTAATGACCATCAGTTAGTCCAAGCCTATTGTTCAGAGATTTTAAAAATTCAAATCAGTATTCAAAACTTTTACTAATCGCCATATGTTTTAACATCAACTAAAAGCTAGATCGTTCTCGAAGGATCGAATAAACGACGACATAAATATACGGCGAAGATTAAAGCCGTTAGTGTCCGAAATCGCGCGACGTCGCTTCCCGTACTCGAAGGCAAATAGTCCTGTAACGGAGGCCGTATATCTGCTGGGATTGCAGGCTGTATGCGAACGCCCCTTTGCCTCTACGCCCACACGTCGAGGCGAGATACGGTCACGAAACGAATGACAATCGATCCTATACTTTACGATGTGAACGTCTCGGTTTAAGCCCATTCGATTTCCGATTTTCATTACTGAAAATATTCTTTGGATATTCGCGTGTCTTAATACGTATATAAGCAGATATATCTATGGCGTAATAAGATTACTAATATATTCGTGACACAATTTTACGAAATGGAAGGAAATGGAAAGATTTTTGTTACCTATGGAAAGTCTTTTATGATTATTCAACGATTTTGTCAAATCCTTTATTTAGTATTTATTTTGGATACCCTAAACTCGATTTGGTCTTCAGAAAATTTCAGTAAAAGCCTTTTGATTTATCAATTTTCTAGATTTCTTAGAGACGCTAGTTTTTCCTTTATGGCTTGATCAGCTATTGTGAGTCCATAAAGTCGTTATGGCAAATTATTGAGTTAACTACACGCGACGTACAAGCAATAAGTAACAAAAACATTATAAAGTATAGACAATATTAGTACACAAACTCAATAACATATTTTGGTCTCTTCCATAGCCACATTGTGAACATAAAAAAAATTATGAAGTTTACACTGTACGGCTAAAGCCACTTCAATATTTAAATAAGTCGTTAACAATTATTTAATTATTTAACTGCTATGGGAACACGCTGCCAATGTGAATACAATCTTCGTGTTGCAGAAGCAAGCTGTTCGAGCAATTTATAAACTAGGACCTAAAGTATCACTTAAAGACTTTAAGGAAATTAATAAAATGACATTGTCATCTCTATATATATTTGAAAACATAATGTACGTAAAAAAATTATGTATTATTTGAAAAAAAAAAAATTTGTGATCGGCATAATGTTAATACAATAAACAAAGATAAACTTGCTGACCATGTCAGCCGCCTCAATAAAATCACAAAATCTTTGAAAGAGCAATATATACGCTTTTACAATAATATCCCAGTTGACATTGAAGATTTACCCCTTAATAAGTTGAAAACTATAATGAAGCGAAAGCTTTATCCAAAAGTTTATTATAAAGTATCGTACTACTTAAATGATAAAAATCCATGGGTGTAAAGCGATCACCTATCGGTTTGTTTCAATAATATTAATTTCGAAGTACTTATTGTTAGTAAAATTGTTTATAATTTCGTTAAAAAGAGCGTCCCTCAGTTTCTTGCGTATTTTTCTGAGAGAAACCATCACTTTTTTAATGCACCTTTGTGGTGACGTTTTTCCACAAAGTAATAAGTTCACTCTTGTGAGGTATTTCAAGATTATGTTACATAACTACGAAAAAAAGATATTTGAATTTGACTTTGAAAAATTAAATTAAAATCTTGAAGTTAAGTAAATATAGTGCAGTAGAATCCCAATCTGCGCTAATTATTCAGGGTCAGCCGTATGCAATTGTAAGCCAATATCCAACTCGGAACCCAACGGCCTTTATACATACAAAACTACAAGAGACCACACAGGAGAATCCGCAGTACAGCTACACAGAGCCGTCCCCAAACAGCTGTATAAGCTGTTTAAGCTTACTACGATACATGCCGCGAGAGCACGAAAACATGTCTAATTCATTATTTTTTTATTGTAAAAAGCGCATATTGTGTGAAGAGGCAAGTCTATGGAGACTTGCCTGTCTATGGAAAAGGCGCACGTTTACCAGTGTTGGTTCTCGCTATCGGAACATGACACAATCCGTTGACCAAGTAGGCTTAGGTGGTACTCAGAAACCCACACCAGAGAACAAATGAGGAAAATATACATCGCCAACGCAGACGCTCCGAAGAGTAAGTACATCCGCTATGGATCGTTCGTTGTATAACATCTTGTAAAGTCCAGGATTTCAAATATATATATATATTTAGCAAATCAAAGGTAAGTACCCCTGGTTGGCAAATGAGAATTCCAAAGATTTAAAAAGAAGTTACAAACCCATTCAAAATAATATTTACTTAAAACGTTAGAGCTTTTAATTTAAGCCTTAATGTGTTTCTTAATCACATGAAGCATTGTCATGTTTATTTTAGCATCCAGTTTTTATTATTATTTTAATTTACTTTTTCTCTCAAGTGTCTCAACCTCAAGTCTTCAATCTCAAGTGTGACTTGAGAGTAACTTAGATCTTTTTAAAACGGAATGCGGAAATACAATTTTTAGGATGAAAGTAATAATCTTGAAAATACATACAAGAAGCTTACTTATAGTATTTTCAGAGCCGATCTCTGCGCCGAACCGATCTCAGAACCACCAAAATGATATTTGCAATACTAGAGAAAGAAAAGAAAATCCGTTAAAATTAGTTAAAAAAAATCCGTTGAAAAATAATGATGTTAGAGCGCAAACGGACGGAAGGATGGACAAACTACCATTCAAAATTATAAAGTACTCTAAATCTTTGCCTAATATTTAATCAAAAAAAGTGTCAGTGAAGGCACGTCAGTAAATCTCACACGTCTGGTGACGATCGGGCCCGTGATTAGAAAAGTTCTCAATTTGCCTGAGATATCTCACTCATTTCCTCGCTCCGGCGTATGACGTCTGAACTGAGTGGTTCAACTTAAAATCGTGTGCCGCATATCCACTGGAAATGACGCGCCGAGATTAATACCGTGTTATTATTTTTAATGGACACATGTGTTTGCTTTTAGCATACTTTGACAATAAAAATATGTACTTCTACGTAATTTTTTCTTAGAAAATATTTTTTAGTTTCGAAAAAAGATATACCTATCACATAAATGAAGTAAGAAATCACGACGCCTGTTTAGAATCAACCCAATTTAAAATATTTATCATTTGGAAAATCTTATTTGACATGAAATTAAAAGTTAACGATCATTTTTAGTGCTATTATTAAAAAAACCTGCCAAATGCGAGTTGTACTTGCGCCCTAAGGGTTCCGTAAGTACTATTGTATAAAAAAGGACGCCCATCTCCCATACAAACATGGGCTCAGAAAAAAATTACGGGTACTTTGAAATTTGTGCGTGTGATTTGATTCGCATAGGAACATGAAGCCTTATGATATAGATATATATTATTTTTTAAGCTGAGAATTGACTGGCATCAAGCTATGAAAAGTTAAATAAATGCAATTCATCTATTAAATGATAAAGAGATAACGAGTTAGAAGTTCAGTTTTATTCAGAATGACTTCTGGGGTCATTTTAAAAATAAAAACTCTGTAAATCGTACATAGAACTTTTTGAATGTAAATAAGTAATATAGTACAACAAGACACTGGCAAAACTGTCTATATAAAAATAGTTTCCAAATATAAAAGATTTTTTTTGTTTTTCCCTTGCGGTCGGAAGTGGGTAAACTCTACAGTTACCGCGCGCCCGAGCGCGCGGGGTAGTGGGAGTTGCACCCACTAAAGAACTGCCTAAAGCAGAATAAGGACACGTGTCGTTAGCCCGAAAGCTCTAACGACTTCATCGAAGCGGCCAGGAGGCACACTAGGGTGTCAACGGCGCGAAGATGTCAAGAAACCCCTAAGAGTTACTCGATGCGAAATAATTCCGTTGGCGTGGGCCTCCAGTTAAGATTTACGTTATTAATATAACGTCAAAAGTGTTTTACTGTTCACTCATTTTAGATGAGGTCAGAAGGGGTAATGATAAAAGAAGAAATGTTAACAGTTATCAAAACTATTCTGTGGTCGCAACTTGTCGGTCATGTGACCTGAATGACCGTGAATAACAATCACAAATGTCAATGATGACAACTATGAAAATATTTATGCAATTATCAAAAATGTTTAAACCCTAATACACTTATTTACAGAATTTAAATTGTTTTTAGGAAAACTAAAAAAAAAACATTCAAAATACGATGTTTATTATTTTATCAATTTTCGATTATGATTATAAGTCTGCTAATAAAAACAAAAGTTTTATTATTAAAAGGCATTTTTTTAAGTATACCTACGTAATATCAGTATTTAAAAAAAATATATTCAATTATACGTAAGTTAAATATATTTAATTAATTACTTTCCAAAAAAGAACCTTTCTTTCCTTTCGTATTCGGTCTAGGATTACGTGCGATGGGAAAATCCTCATAAATGGTAACCCCAATTTGAGTAATAAACATTGCAAATGGATGCATTCATTATAAAAATGATTTATAGATGCGTTCAAAATTCAACTTGAACAATAGTCATTTTCTATTTTTCACGTACTTTTAGAAAAATAATGAAGTAGTTAAAAAATGCTGCTTTACTAAGAGTATCGACATATATGGTCCTTATCTCAAGTACTTTTTCTAGCCCAGGACGGGCAACATCCTTTATAGTCACGCAAAATGGCACGAAAACGCATATCAATTTAAATTATATATATAAAAATAATTTGTTTTTTCTTATGTAATATAATAAACAATTAGTTATAAATTAAAAATAAAAAAATTGTTAATTTTTGGTTTTTTCCATTTACCTGTGCTGCCCTAGACCTTGCTTCTTATGCCAAACACGACTTTAGGTCAACGGCAAGTAAATTGTTGGTTTTGATTTACTCGCGTCGCAATATGCGGTATAATTGGCTGTATTTTTCATTGCGTTGACTTAGACACTTGATTTTTTTACAGCTTCAAGGGACCATAAACATACGTATTTGATATTAATTTCAATTTGGTACCTCCATCTGTTCCCAAGTAAAAGGGTCTTGCCAGACAGACAGTCAGATAGACAGTTAGACAGACAACGAAGTGATCCTCTAAAATTCCCTTTTATCTATAAAAAATATTTTATCTATAAATCCTATAAAAAACTCTAAAAATACGCACTAGCCAAACAACATTACTTACCATTAACTAGTCAATTTTAAAAACATGTTTACAAAGTTTACAAAGATTCAACATTTTTTCCGTGTTGTCCCATGCGTCTTGATTTAAGTTTTTAAATTGTTGAATGTGACATTAAAGATAATATAAATTTGAAATTTTAAAACGATTACCTGGAACATAGCTTAACAAATTTAATGCTATTCCTATTTGAAACACAAGTAAAAGTAGAGTAGTAAGTTGCCAAACTATTACGAATCGGGCCCTTATTTAGCTGTCAGATATTTTTTCTACGCCATTACGAGAAAATTGTACACGATTTACGAAAACAATACTATTATCATCAATATAAGTCTTCCGTAGCCTCAATAGCGACGCGTCTACTGCGAGATGTATCGATTTAATCCAGAACGTTTCAGGCTATTTCCTCGGAGATCGAAGCCGGATATTCTCAGATCGGTTGCGAGGATATATCTATAGCAGCATCGGGTAGACGCCTATGAAGAATATAATTTTACGAATTCTATTATATTGTAAGCATAATTCAATATAAATGAAAAAAGGGGGCGTGTGTAGGTATATGATCATACCTCGTATTATATTAAACTACTAGGTAATACTAATTGTCTACACATTATAAACATTTGAATTAATACACTGATTACACACAAAACATATGCGGATTACAATAAGTACATAATAATAAAACGTAGGTAATTCTTGAAACGATGTAGTGAACTCCTTATTATCTAGATAGTAAACGTTACCGACCGACTGGAGCCGATTATACCCGATTCAGCGTCACCGACCTGAGTTCGTGACGGTTAAGTTTCGTTCAATGTTTAGAAAAAGTGCTCCCAAAGAAGTTTTCACTTAAAAAATCATTCATTTCTAAATGAACAAGATAAGTTAAAGAGCCGAGGGACGAGCCATCCTAACATACATTTTAAATTGATTTTAATTAATTAATTAGTTATCTAAACGATAACCATATTATTATTAAGCTTTGCGAACAAACACTGGAGAATGTTGACATTCCCATGTTTTTTGAATTGGTGTTTTTATGTTTCACGATAGTTAGTGTGTATGTTCACAGTGTCGTGGTGTATGTTCACAGGCACCACCGATGCGTGTCGGAACATATTAAAAACACTAAAATAATTCGGTGTCAGACACACGGGATTGGTGCGGGCAAGTCATATTGTATAAACATACTCCGGTGCATCTTAACATCCTCTAACATCGGATATACGATAACACAAACATGACAAACATACTTCAGTATTTAATTTTTGTATTTGATTTTAATATTTCATATACAGGTGATTTATATACAATGTCATCTTCCAAGGGTGGGCACGAGCGGGCGACTGACGATTGTATCGATCGGCGGTACCCCTCCCCGCTACACCTGCGATCGCCTCTTTCTCGTCGTAGTAATTACTGCGACCTAATTATGTCTGACTTAGTTATCACGCTGTATCCATAATTCTTTTAAGAAAAATATTTTATTAAAAAACATTTACGTATCAATTTTTTTTTAAACGTATACATGACAACAACGTCTAGGCCCCAAACTAAGCATTAGCTTGTGTTTTTGGACAAATTGGAAGGTAATGAATCAGTATAAAATAGTAGATTATCACACAAGGGGTGAAAGAGACCTATTTAAGCACTAGATGGTTTTGTTTTAGATGGTCTTTCACCCGAGGTAAACATACTGCTTTTCATTACGAACGTAAGGAAAGTAAAAAAAAAACGCGTTAAATCCATTTCTGAATCTGACGAACTCGTTTTTTATAAATAAACTGTATACGTAAATAATCAGCACTCGACAAAACAATTGAATATCGAATTGCCGCTTTCTCGCCTTATTTATGTTTTTTTTTTTACTGTGGCATTCTACCAGCCAGTATTTTGTATCATTGATATTTAACTCAAATCTATGTAAATTTAATAATAATTTATTTCAAAGTAAATTATAAGTTTAAATTCATATGACTTTAAAATTGTTAATAACATTCTTTTATTACAATTTTACTCCGCAATTCAACAGAGTTGTATAAAAGTCGAGACATGGCTTGCATAGTTTCTTTTATTATATTTATTTGTCAGCAGGGAAAATCGTTTCCCAGGGACGAAAAGTACTACTTTCATCCCTTTGATCAGGTAACTTGAAGCGTACTTTCTGAGTATGAGTAATGAAAAATATATTTGTGTTCGTATTTTACGGGTTTGCGTTTTGTTCATCTAATTGCGATGAAACTTTCGAAGATTTTTAAATAAATTTTGCGGTTACGGTTTACCAGTGTGCGTCGTAGTAAATGTATTTCATATAAATACAGCTCAGCCGATTTTAATATGGGTTTTGCATTACAAATATTACTTCAGAGCGGATTTTTAGATAGGTTTAACGATTTTAAGCTACTAGATGTCGGTGTAATAGATATCTATTCTAAAACTGCTGAGCCGATCTTGATGCGGTTTTTTAAAATTACTTGTATACAGGTCATCAGAGCAAGTTCTCCGACAGGTTCAGTGGCTATAGGCCACCAGGGGCGCTGTAGTCGATATTTCTTCGCAGCGACTATTTCATCAACATCATCCTATATTGTTAGACACGGCCCTATTGATCTTTAAAAATTAATAACTAAAAATGATGAAATTAGTAAATTTTCTTCGAGTTTCAGAGCTTCCTAGAAAGTCCCACGGAGTCCCTTTATTAGCGGTCCCGGTACAAGTTTGTTGTCCATAAAACGAAGCCGCAGGGCGAAAAGCTAGTTATCATTAATAGTACATTATGATGCAAGCACCGTAAGCTGCATATTATAGTCGAGGTGTTCATAGGCACGAGGACAAGTACTAATAATAAACCGATGACTATAACACCAGCTTACTGAGTACGAGCATCACACGACGTTTTTCAATACATTTGCAATTAAAATTAGTTAGATACTTCAAATGTAATAATGGCGGGAGCTAAAGGCGGGAGCGGGGTGCTTTTCGCGGTTTACGCATGCGTTACAAACAGAATGCTCGTTAGTGATTAGTGTAAAGTAAAAAGGCCTGGTACTGTAAAACATAACATTACGATTCAAGTTCCGACGTCATAAAGACCGTATTAATAACAAATGTATTGGAAAATAATATTGTATTTTAATCACCCTTAAAATTTTGCCGGTCTCGCGGGCGTAAACTAAATGTACAGATGTGAATGTGCCGGGATCTTTTCCCGTTAAAAGTATAATTTATAACCTATTTCCGAGTTTCTATTTTTATTGTCGTTGAGATTCATAGTAGGTACCTACAGGGAATTCTAGTTTGAGGCCAACTCAAGGCGTTAGGATTTATTTATTGTTATTATTTTGTAACAAATAAAACTAAGTATCTGCTTAACAAAAGTGTACTAAATGATATATTATATATTTTTTTTGTTATTACACGTAAAATTTAATAATTTTTTTGAGAGCTATTCATAACGTCGTCTGATGCACGAAGCGTGACTTAATGGAATAAAATGAGATCATTACAATGACATTGCCGGAAGTAATAAAAAAATAAATGAGTATATATGCCAGTAAACGGATAAGTAGTAAATTCATGTATTGTACATACATAATTACATGGATGCGATATCACTGTAGTTGCACATGACCTGCTCTGATTCTTGTGACGGATCGTCACTATATAGAAATCCACTCTTCTTCTTCTTCTTAGTTATGGCGTTCTCTGCATTTAAAGCAATTTCGCCAGAGTCGAGTATTCTGTTCGTATTTTTAATAAAAAATAACAAGAATAGGCAGCGTAGTACGGTTATTATGGAGCTTTTTCAAAATATCGCCAGAAACCACGATGTTCCACGTGCGCCATTTTGGAAAAAACTCCAAAATCCACTCGATTGTCTCCACATCGAAACCATACAGCCGAATAGTGTATGTGACGTATGAAGTTTATTATTTACATTTGTTTTACCCTTTCAATTTGCTAGCATTTGTTAAGCCAATGTGTAAAAAATTCAATGTAGGATATATAATACGAACAAAGGAGTCATTTTTATACGTAAGAATAATATACCTATCACGTGTATCAATTATTTTAATAAATTGAACGAACCTAAATAGACGCATTTATTATTTTCCAAGGCAATGACATTAGTGCCTCATGTGCATCTTCTGTGACTGACATGAGGATTGACATGTAATTACTGTATTAGTGAATTTAAAAAAGAGGTACGGTCATTTAAAGGACAAGAGAAAAAAATATGGTTTAAATCTCCATCGTCTAAGCCACATTCGCAAAGAGATGAATCTCTAATATGCAATCTTGCTAAATGTACCGGAGTGCAACAGTGACCTAGTCTCATCCTACATATAGTTGACGTAGAGCGTTTGCTTAGTCTCCATTTGAAAAACCAGGGTTTGGCGGGGATATCAGGTTGAATTTGAAAGTAATGAAGACCCTTCGATATTCTGGTCACAGACCATTGGCGCGACCATGACTCAGTCAAATATTTTTGTGACAGCATGAGTAGGTCGTGGGGGATAATTAATGTAGGGTATTTTGTCTCCACACGAAATAGCCTCTTTGGCCACTTGATCTGCGCGTTCGTTACCTGTAATACCCGAATGACTCGGTATCCAACCTATGTAATTACTATGCTATGTCTGTTATGTGGTGTTTATTAGCACGTGTAAAAGAGAAAATATTATACAACAGAACGACGTGAAAAAAGAGATATAATATGTGGCCGACTGATTCCGAAAATACCCGAAGTCACGATCGTGATCGAAGCAATTTACCGCGGTCTCTTAATATACATTTTAAGGTTCTATATCTTTATTCGTTCTTATATGAATGAAATTTGGTCCATCACTAGCTGTGGTGACAACCGATCCACACTTACTTAAATGTATATTCACGAGTAAACAAACGTACACGAATACTTTGTTCTCCGCAAAATTTTTACTTCTTCCAATTTGTTTACTATAGAAATGAATCAAGATAATTTGATGAAGATAAAAAAGACAATTGCAATGCCACGCTTGGCGGATTCAACAAAACGGTGTCAAAGGTGGCGAGCGTAGTAACATGTGATAAAAATGGATTTATAGCTACGACCCAGAAATAAAACAGCAATCGACCATTTGGGCCTTTCGAGATGAGCCGATATCAATCAAAGTGGCATGAGCGCGAAGTGTTGCAAACCGAATGATCGCCTTTTTTTTGGCAAAGGTGCTTTGGAGAATTGTCGTAGCGTGAATGCTGAACACGACCATTCGCTTGCCAGAAGTTGAATGAACTGTCATAAAGCCAAATAATGTGTAAATAACTTGCCGAGTGTTTGGCTTACATTAGACACATTAGATCAACATTTTGTCGTCAATTAAGTTGTTTTAGTGACGTCACTACAAACGACATAATATGTACACCTGCAGTGTATAACGGTTCATATTGTTACGGGGGAAATATGAAATGCACTAAAACACCGATTTTATTGTACTTTATTTTAATATGAAACAAAATCACCAACTGTTTTAACCACATTTCACACAGATCACGAATTACACTGTTGTCTTAGTAGGGTGGTTGGTTGTTGTGCGGTTGCCAAAATGCGTCTCAAAATTCGAATTATCGTGTGCGTAATTAATTCCCTTTGAGTGAAAAATCGCGTCTCTATAATGAATTGAATTTGGGTAATTTATTTATTATCTTGGAATTTCTCGATGTTTCTGTATTTGGTGGATGTGTTTGAATGACCGTGTGATCTTTTCGAGCACTTTCTATAACACATCGACGTGCTTCTATACATAAACGTCACAATATGTTGTAAATGAATAACTTGTATTTTCTTTGTGATAGCTCAAATATAGTGTATAAAATCGATATAAACAGAATTAATTTGAACAAGTGTTTCATGAACAGGTTGTGCAACATGTGAATTAAGTTCCTGACTCAAAATAAAATGAAATCTTCAGATTCATATCTGATTAGTGACAGCCCTAATAAGCCCGCTTAAAAAAATTTGATTTATTTTTATTTGTGCTACGACAGCTATTTATATAGGAATGTTATGAAAAAAACACTTTCAAATGTGTATTTTTTAGGTAAAGTTACGAAAACAATATATTTACGTACCGTTATAAGTGAAAGATCGGAATTCTTTGTCAAGTGCACTGCCAATTAAAACTGGCCTTGGTTCAAAAGGCTTTGATCTGAACAAAAGGTCGTATTACACAACATCATTTCCAAAAATAACGTATTACGTAAGTATTTTATTTTCAGTGATTTAAATTGCTCAAAACGTAAAATTATGTAATGAAACTTATGTAGCGATGTCATGTATATGAATTGCCGTTTTGACAATTGGCAATTTTCTTTTTTTAATATCAGTTCTATTGTGCACCAGCCCATTGTGCCCTATTACAGGGGCTTAGGCCTCTCTTGAGGGTGAGGGAGCTTTGAAGTTAATCTACCACGCTGCTTCAGTGCGCACGACCTAGTAAACCTTGAAAAGAAACAGGTTCTATTGTGGCACTAACGAACATATAGATACACCATGACATAAAACATTTGGATACAACTGTGTGTGTGACATTCAAAAATGGCGCCACATGCATATATTTTAATCTGTGGTATATATATCTCAAAAAGGCCACATTCGTAAAACTATGTAAAGTTACATTTATAATTTCCAAAAAAGACATATATCTCAAGCTGAAGTAACTTAGAATCACGTATATAATAATATTATATCTGAATATGGTTGCCCTCATTGTATATTTAGATTTATTTCAGATCCAAACGAGCAATGAGCAATGAGTTTTTTTGACTTAAGTACATAACTATCACCGACTCCGTGCCTCGGAGAGCACATTAAGGAGTCGGTCCCGGGCGCTGTCAATAGATGGCGGTCGTTACAATCCCCAACCTGCAGTAGAGCAGCGTGGTGGATTTAAGCTCCAAGCCCCCCTCAACCCGGGGGAGGCCTACGCCCCTGCAGTGGGGTAAAAATGGGCTGATGATGTGAAGAAATGAGCAATGACAACGAAATGACAAAACTGTTTTTAATATGTCCCTTTACAATATCGTTTAGTATTAGGTACTTGGAAAATTTTGATTAGTTTTCAAACGCATTTCATGAAAGCTATCATAGCGTAGTTGAATACCAGGTATTCTAAAGTGGGCTATTAAGTTAAACCTACGAACCGGGACTACCAATATATGGTGTTTTTATTTCATCGTTATAAGCATTTATACTACAATATACAATATTTAATTTATTATAAATAATATTGTAATTTCTACGAGTAGTATGCACCATTAGTAATTTAATGTCTTTACAAATTATTGACATATTAATAGAGTAAATTAATTTGACAACAGCGTTTGATTTTAATAGAATCATAAATGTCAGATCACAGTATCGATATGTTTGAAACCGGTGTGCGGGGATTTCTTCGGAGTGAAGAGCACCGCGCGGGGACCTTGCGCACTGAAACTCGGACTAAAACTCTTCATCATACACCGGTTGGCTATAGTAAGAGTGGTTAGATGGTAAACGCAGAAGAGGGCTTCTAGTCAATTCGTACTTTTAAGGATATATTATAACACGACTCCCGCAATTTTTTAACCAATCACCACATAGCACTAAAACAGTTTTAGTAGTTTTCTTGAAAGTTTTTTTTGTTTTTGTTCGAATGAACTTTGATCTATACCTAGCCATGGCGACAATCGTTCTATGCTTAGTGATCTATGCCTATGTTTATGACATGCACATAAACTTAGTTTTAATACGACTGATAAGCATACCAATATCGAAACCCTTGCAAGGAAGACAGATATAAAAAAGAATGTCCTCGGACCAAAAGTTTTAACATAAAGTTTTTTTTTTTTTCGGAAAACATAGACCAATAGGTATATACCCTTGCTTAAAATTAAAAGTAAATAAGTCTGTAATTTTCTTAGTTATTTCCTTTAAAAATTCTATTATTAAAATATCTCTGTGACGTCATCTGGACGGATGTATACTATTTACATTTTCTTCGACTAAATAAAGTCATAATATTTTTATTAATTTACAAAGATTACAATTTCGTTTGACATAGTAATCTTACCTCAATATTTTTACTTAGTTTTAGCTTCGGTTTTTTACAGTGGAAAGCAGCGCAATAAACTCAACCGCCCAGATGACATCACACGGAAAATTTCAACATCAGATGAATTTTCATAAATATCTGGCAAATTCGTAAACAGACAACATTGATATTTTGAGAGGTTATTCTAATTAATTTTAATGACCATTTACTTAAACGTTGAAGTATAATATTAAAATTTAATTTATGATATGCGTAATTTCGTATTTTTTTATATTGAAAGGTAAAATGTAAGCATGATACAAGTTATCAAAAAATTATACCTAAATGATAACAACCAGCTACAGAGTCAGGTAAGTATTGACCATCGATGTTTACAAAATAAAAATAAAAACTGTTGTAATAAAATAAATAACATTTGTTAATAAAAAAATAAATAACAAATGTTTCATTTTAATTTTACTGTAGAATGTCACAATGTATACAAAATTACTATGCAATTAACGCAATAAAAAACTTACAATGAAAAAATCAATTTGCGAGTAGGTAAATTCATCATATACACCTGATCCCGGTCAAAGTAGAAACCCGACGCTTAGCTCGCGTGCATTTCGCAGATTTCAGTGGAAATTTCATATCGCCTTGCGCGCCGTTGTTAGCAGCAGGTACGGCTGCATAACGTTTTATTAATTTTCCGCTAACTCGTTGGCACAGTTAGTTCTCTATTTATCATTTACCGGTTTTATGATCTATGACGACATCCTGACTGAATCGAGAACTTAATGATTTAATAATGATTTAATAATGATTTAATAATGATTTAAAGTTTTTAAAGTATTTGCGGTTCTGTTTGTATTGTAGCATAGACCAGCTTTTTGAATCTGACTAGTGACGTTTAAATCCATTGAAGATGTTCGAGACGCGATAGATAAACCAGGGGATTTCTGCATCACCTGTCAAATGTTTATATTATACTTTTGGTGATAATAATGTAATAAATGATATTTTCTCTTAGTACCACTCATTACTAAAATATTGAGATTAGGCGCCACAAAGTTATTGAATTACTGTGACAATTACGTCGAACCATGATAATCGGTTGTAACGATAAATTTCCCAACCACATTTTCAATGCTCAGACATCGTTCCGTTACAATTTACTAATATTTATGAATCTGACATTGAATAATGTAAATGAAGTAAAAAGTTAAAAATAATATTTTTAATTTAAAGACAGCATAATGGGCGGTACATAGTTCACGACGTTCGTGCCAAGTCATTCACGTAATGTGTTCTATATTTGTTATAGATATAAAATTGTTAATATATCATCGTTGTTATATTGTTATTACATGGTAAGTATTCATTTAAAGTGTTGTGAGTTGGCACCAATACATAAACTATATTCCGACCGTTAATGGACATTTATTAAATTAAAAATACTATTTTTGACTTTTTTGTTTAAGGTTTTGAAATAGGAATTTTTTGTAGGAATTTATTTAATTATAAGTAACTGAAATTTTATTGTATTTATGAATGAATGAATATGAATAGGGCTTCTAAACGCGCTGCTTAAACGAGACAGCGCCGATTAGAGTCAATTGCCAGTACTGTAATAACAATAATAATAACACACACAATCACAACAACGTCTAGGTCCCAAACTAAGCATTAGCTTGTATTTTGGGTACCAAGCGAAGACACCACATACATATAACAACCAAGACCCGCTGCCAGTATTAATATTCATCATATAAATACTGACCCGACTTGGGATTCGAACCTGTGACCTCCAGCTTCGCAGGCAGGGTCGCTGCCCACTAGGCTAAGCGGTCGTACCATCCCATAACTTGTAAATTCTAAAGAGAGTTACAGCTTCTGTCGCTAGCTTAGCATCACAAGATGACTTCCACCTAACTAAAAAATAGAGCACAAACACACTATGCGTGCGAGGGTATGGCTCGATTTCACTGGAATTCCACTATCAGATTTTAACATGGCAATAATGTGACCACCTCGAGAGTATACCTTTTCAAAAAAATAATATTAAAAAAAATCTTTCCACAATTGACTAAGATATCGGTGAACATACACATGAAAAAAAAACATATATACGGACGAAGATAGATTCTTCTTATTTTTGAATCAGTTGAAAATAAAACTTAAAGTTATTCTTGTGACCATAAAAAAGTTTTTGACATAAACTTTTGTTTGTCGAAGTAAAGTCTCAGAAATCTGTAGAAATCAAAATTACCAATTTTTATCGAATAGAAGTACCTACCTACACATGCCTTGGCAAGCGATTAAATAAATACGTCAAAAAAAATTTAAACAAGTAGGTAATGCGGAAAGCACTAATGTTGAAAAGAATCATCAGAAGTAACTTATTAAGTAATATTTTTTGGTTAATTAATTATCCTCGCTAGCTATAGGAAATCACTGATTATGCAGTTTTTATACTATTTCTCTTTTTTCAATCTGGCCTCCGGGGAATTTAAAACTACCCACAAAAAATTGGTCATATCTTTTCTGAGTACCTATACTTTTAGGTACCGATCACGCAAAACTTGATATCTACTCTTTTGCTACTGTTATACAACGCTATGTGCAGATAGTAGGCCTTAAGCTTTTGCTAGATATTGTACGTTTAAAGCTCCCTACTGGTTTCGCGATCTGAAAACCGAAAAAAAACACAATTTTTTCAAGTTACATTTCTTAGTAACCATTAAGTTATTCCATATTTTTTAAATTCACAATCATACATCACCTATTTATCTAGTAAATCTTCGAAATTTAATTTAGTTAACGTAATATCAATAAGTAAAAAATTGAATTAAACTTACGTTTTTGTGTAAGCACGGAACATTAGATTTATCAATGTTTTTTTAGCGAACTTGTAGCGTAAATGTACGACAGATTGGCTTAAAGTTTATTTAATTAGTATTGTAAAAAAAATGTTCCATGCTGAACAAATGCAAAAAAGGTAATGCGCAAAATTGTCTTCTACGCGTTACAATTAATGAAAATAACACGAAAATCTATAAAATTAAAATTTCCGGTGTTATCTCCCAAATACGATTTTTATAGTTTAATTTTGTTCGCAAATTTGTTTGTAATAAAATGTCGAAAATTTCCCTATAAACCTATGTACACGCTCGCTGCGTTCAATCGTGCTCGAGTGAACCAAACATTCAGACATCTAAATCACCTACTTTTAACTTTTTGTTGTTGTTTTTGTTTAACTTCTTAACTCAATGTTTGTACTCCAATAGAGGAAGCATGAAAAAATTATGATGCTGAACTTTTTATAGTCGAACATGAGTACGCCGATTTACATTTGTTTTAAGTATAAATACGTGGTTACGAATACACATAAAAAGCAGTAGTTTAATTAAGAGACTTTACATGTAATGTACTCATAGTTAAATAATATCTAAATCTTTGAATGTAAACAAACATGTTTATTTGATAAATTTGTTTATAAACAACTGCAAGGCTCGCTCGCGCATTATACATAACATAATATTAAAACATTATTCTAATCTTATTAGTAAACGTTGATTTGTTACGATTTACGTACTGGGCGACCTCTAGAGGCGGAACGACGTCACGAGGAAAAGTTTGTATAGGAAAGACTTTGCTAGTGAACTTGACCTTGACTATATTTTAACCTTAGCCCTTATGCCCTTGCATTCTATTACACCATCTTTATGATTATGTTTTTAACTTTATAATGGAATCTAATTATTTAGACATATTATAGTAAGTAATAAGTAACCTCCATGTATATTTCTATTTATTTATTGGGTTTGCCAACATTCTTACACCACAACATACTTAAAATAGTTACAGTATCATTTCAAAAGTATAGTGCGCGAACAATAACAAGCAAATAAATGAGGAATACAGAATAAATTTTGGAACACATGGTTTAATACTGCTTGAGGCGAGACATACATTTATCAACTGACCGACTGGCCAAGTGGTTAGAGACCCTAACTGCGGAGTCGAAGGTTCGATTTCCGCCCAGGACAAATATTTGTGTGCACGAACATGTCTATTTGTTCCGTGTCTGGATGTAAAACTATCTATATATAATAATAACAACGTCTAGGCTCCAAACTAAGCATTATGTAGGTGATAAATCTATACTAATATTATAAAGCTGAAGAGTTTGTTTGTTTGTTTGTTTGTTTGTTTGTTTGAACGCGCAAAGCTCAGGAACTACTGGTTCAAATTGAAAAATTATGGTTGTGTTGGATAGTCCATTTATCGAGGAAGGCTATAGGCTATACTACATCCCGCTACGACCAATAGGAGTGGAGCATCAATGAAAAATGTTGCAAAAACGGGAAAAATTATTCCTTTTGAGAGCTTCCGTCGCGCGCGGTGCGTAAACGGTTGATGTTAGGCAAAAATCATGTATTACGGAATTGTACCCCTTTAAAAGTTCTAACCAAAAGTCTGCAACAGCATATGTGTATCTTTTAAGGTTAACTTACTATAACCTTTTTTTGACAATCAAATTTGTTCTAACATTATGTACTATTTGCGAAGATGTTTTTTAAACGTGATATTAATCCTTATCAAATTAAATACGTTAGTTGTGTTAAGCATTTCATGCATATTATAATTGCATTTTACACCACACAATTTAAATTAATATCTTAGCAGTTTTTATCGAAATATGAAAACTATAGCGGGAGAAAATAAATTTGCTGTCTGCCTCGGTTCGTTAACTTTTTACTTCCAAACCACGCAATAGACTTTGATACGGTTTTCAGTATTATCTTATTTTCTTATTATCTTATAATCTATTAATCTATATAATAGAAATACTTATTATAAAGCTGAAGAGTTTGTTTGTTTGTTTGAATGCGCTAATCTCTGAAACTACCAGTCGGATTTGAAATTTTTTTTTGCCTTTGATAGCCTGAATCTAGCGGAGGGTTATAGGCTACATATATTAAAACGAACTGTGTGTCTATTCGAGCAAATAGGTTTCGGCCAAAACAGCTTAACCGATTTTGATGAAACTTTACACATATGGAAAGGATGTAGTCAAAAGTGACATACAGAACTTTTTGTATGTCTGTCTGTACGTCCATTTGTCTAAACCAATTTTAATGAAACATCACAAGTATGAAAAGAAGGTCGTCAAAACTAACAAATGTTACTTTTTGTCCGTCTGTCTGTCTGTACGTGTATCTGTCTATTTGAGCTAATCTCCAAAACGGCTAAACAGATTTTAAGGAAACTTCGCAGACGGGAAAGAAGGTTGTCAAGAGATTGGACGTTAGCTACTTTTTGTCCGTCTGTTTGTCTGTACGTCTATGTGTCTATTCAATTCAATTTTATCTATTCGAGCTAATTTCCACTACGGCTGAACAGATTTTAATGAAACTTTGCAGACGTGAAAGAAGATTGTCAAGAGTGTCATAAGCAACTTTTTGTGTTTGTTTGTGTGTCTATCTGTCTGTCGTTTGTCCACACTAATCTATCAACTACTACAGCCAAAACTACTAAGTCTAGGAAGCTTAAATTTGGAACATAGGTTTATTTTATAACGTGAGCAATAAGTTATGAAAGGCTTTTTTAGAAATTTCAAACTTAAGGATGGGTATGGAGGGACTCAAATAATGACGTGTTTCAGGGTTTTTAGATTTCCACATTTTAAGGGTGGGAAACGGGAGATGAAAAATTGTATCGGTTTTTTTAAAGGGTGGAAGGGGAATGAAGATTGAAAGTTTGAATGGGTGTAACTAAAATTGGTTCCAGCAAAAAGTACGTATAAACCATCTCGAACGTTAATAGTACCTATAACAGGAATTCGTAGTCTACGCAAGCGAAGCTGCGGGCGGTTGCTAGTAGATATATATTACAAATAATATTTAAGTATGTAAATCAGTTGTCTAGTACCCGATAATACAAGCATAATAGTTGCTTGCTTTGGGACTAGATGGCGCTGTGTGGGATGTCCCAGATGTTATTATTATGCATAGCAAGTAAAAGTAATACTCGTATATGGGTATTGCTAGTACTACTTCCTCTATGACTAGGTATTATTATAAAGGTGATATCTGTTTGTTCGAGTATCACGCAAAAACTACATGCTAAACCGATTTTGATTAAACTTTTGTGCTTAAAAGCTTATAATTATATGTAACAAGTAGAACGTATAAAAATTGGCCACCAGGAGTCCTTGCAGTATATGTGTTTTTTTGAATCGTTTGGCCTACTTTAATATAGTTTTTCGTATAACATAGGTAGCACCCGAAACCAGATTATTAAAAAGGTTTAACCATTATAGGCCAGCAGCTAGGTAATATTTAGTTTTAGTTTGGGTTTCGTTTAATGTAAGTCTGAAAAAGCGCGCGTAAGTTTAAGCGCACAAATCCAATAAAGCGCGCGCAAGTTTGAAAAAGTGCAAATAAATCTGAAAAAGCGCACGTCTAAAAAAGCACGCACAATTCTTAAAAAGCGTGTTACAAGTTTAAAAAAGGGTACGCTGATCGGAAAAAGCAGCTGCAAGTCTCAAAAAGTACGCGCAAGTGTGACAGCAAGTCGAAAAAAGGCGCGCAACTGTTATCTGATATTGATCCGAGATTACCCTAAATCTTTGATCGTAAGAAAACTACAATATAACACACGGTCAAATCAGTCGGTTTTGTTTTCGTTGTTTTTCTTTTTAGCTTGTTTATATATAAGTTAGTCAAAACTGATTATATTCCATTACAGAATAAAAACTAATTTAGTCCAACTGGGTTCGTAATATCAAAGCACAAGGCCTCTTGGCCACTTGAGATATATGTTTCATTACTTAACAATTATTTCGGTTGGTGGGAACGTGATTAAAAACAATCTAATTAAACCACATGTTTTAAAAATAATTTAAATGAAATTAATGAAATAAATAAAATTTAATATGATAGAAAAAATTTAACAAAGAAGTGTGAAAACTTTTTCTGAGTTTTTGTAACCAATTTCACTGCAAACTTCACTGCACAACCTTCAAAAAGAAAGAGATGCACCATATCAATATTCCTCTTATAATTGTCAAATGGTGGGAGATGTCGCGTGCGTTTTCCGTCATTGAATACGCATCGGCGCGGCAGTGTCTTGACTCCTTACAAATTCTAATTATTTTCAGTCTAATATCTAAAAAAAACAACAACAAAAATGCGAAAATTAGATTAGAGGATTCGGGTTCGAGGAGGCGGCTTTTCACATCGAAAATATCGATGACTTTGTAGTTCGTAATCGAAGCTTGTGCTTGCCTGTCGAGTGATTTCATCTAATCATTGAATAGTAAAAACGATTGTACTGTCAAACTAAAAGCGAAAACGAATAGTGCAGCGCGTCTACGTAGGTATAGACAAGAATAAAACTCAAGACTCTGCGCCCACTGAACTATGTGTGAGGTTGCGAAGGCCCCTAGTACACATAACAATGTTTTTCGATTTACATTATTTACGAAAACAAGTATTTCCATGTGTATAATTTCATCATTATCATCATCATCAGCCCATTTTTACCCCACTGCAGGGGCTTAGGCGTCCCCCAGGGTGAGGAGGGGGGCTTGGAGCTTAAGTCCACCACTCTGCTCCACTGCGGGTTGGGAACTGTAACGACCGCCATCTATTGCCAGCGTCCGGGACCGACTGCTTAGCGTGCCCTCTGAAGCACGGTGTCAGTGATATTATGTACTTAAGTCAGAAAAACTCATTGGTACACGCCCGGATTCGAGCCATGGCCCTATGGGGCCTTATAAATTTGAGACAGGTTCGTTGCGCTCTGGGCTATCACGACGATGTGTATAATTTATTTTACTATAATTATAAGTATTTGGCGTATTGAAAATTTGACGTTTTCTATTTCTAATGTGTTTATCAACCGTCTCACGAATCAAGCTGTACTGGAAAATTGATTGTACTTTTGTATTGATCATAAGTATATATTACACCGACAAAAAACAAACTTATTCATGTCAAAAAAAAAAAAACACAAAAAAGTTAAAATGGAATATTTTCCTGTTGTTAATGGTGTTTACTTTTAAGTCCCAAGATAAAGAGTGATAAAAAGAAAAGGAGTATTTTTTTTTAAATATGACGTTTTAAGGTGAACGCACTGCGTCGATTACGTGACAGCACACTCGTGCGCATTGCACCTCCACTTCAAGGTTCACTCATTTCTACCTATATTATTTCTTTAATAACGGGTATTTTATTCTTCGAGAATAGTTCTTCCAAACAACAGTTAAGTGTTAACTAACTAATATAGATAGTTGTATTTTGGTATTAGAAAAATATTTACGGTATCACATTATAGATTTTCAGGCAACAATATAAACTAGGCTGAACTGAGACTATTTTGGAGTGGAGGAAGATTTAAAATTGACACCTTTGATGTAAAGTGTTATGAGAGCAAGTTTAAATATTGATGCCGTCTATGTAAAGGGTGTTAGCATGGAGGAAAATTAAAATAAGTGCTCTTTGTGTAACGGTACGTACTTATTGTTGATGTGAAACGTCTAATGGCGCGTTCGGTTGTGAGAAAAAGCATTCAGTAGGTACGTTGCGACGTGCCGTTCGGCCAGCTTCGCGCCTTTCGTTTACCTCCGACTGGTATCTTACATTCGTTGTATATTTATCAACTATTCTCACTCACACACGTTTTCTCTCTCCTACGAGTTAAATCTAATTAATTACATTTTTTTTTTAAATCTGACCTAAATAGCTAAAATTTGAACTTGAATATAAGAAGGGTCATAGTAAACTCTAGACCGAATGATAGTCCTCGTTAAAATTTAGCAACACATTTTATACCAATTTTCTCTTTACGAATATTTGGAATATAAAGACTTAGGACTTTCGCTCAGGTTTTCTTCTAAACTATATAAGTGGTGCTCTATATTCCGTATTTTTTTTTAATTGAAAAAAATTTTTGTTTTTCTCGAAAGATTTTGTTTGACACCGTACTTTGGTGAGGAAATATAAAACATATAACACAAATTACATTTTAAAAAGTTGGCATTTTAAACTAAATAAATCCTTAAACAAAAACACATTAACTTTGTTACGATTATTAAATGTTGTAATTGAATTGAATGAAATTTCAGAATTAAGTTAAAGTAGTAAAAAGTAAAAGAGAAACGAAAAATATGTCCATAACGATGACGCAATTACGCATGTACGAGTGGAATTAATATCGCGTAACATCAGGTTTTCATAAGCTGCGATAATTATAGTTATTCTTCTAAAATGTAAATTTTTTTAGTTAGTTTTATATGAATTTAAGTTAAAGGCTATCGTATTGCTTATTCCATTTAGCGTTTGTGTTTTGGTTAGTACTTTACTATAATGTTTTAATAGTGTCCTTCATTATTTCTACACTACTAATAGTTCGTTGGAAGTGTCGTGGGAAAAAGACGTTGAGTTGCACCACTGACTGCGTCTATTTACTTTTTCAGAATAGCAAATCTATAAATATGTTGTTGTTTCCAACCGAACTTATGACTGCTAATCAAGTTTCATAAACACAAATAATAATTAAAAAATGTTCTATTGTTGCAATTTTTTTAAGGTTTTTATAAGTAGACAAAATTAAAATTACGTATTTATTATATACAAAAAGATCAAATTTTCTACGAACACGTATTTCCATTTATTCCCGTAACGTCGTTTCCATAAATCTCAGTGCAGCAAATTGCATCAGTTACATTCATGTATATTCGGCTCGCGTTGTTTGCGTTGCTCATGCGCTTTTTTCATTTCATTTTCAGGATTTTTCCGCTACGAGCGAAAATTTCAAAACACGCTTTCAGAGCTTCGTATGTTGGTAATGGATAAAATATTACGCAGTTTTATAACCTACTGCATATTTTGCACCTTGACTGTAAGTGTACCTGTTAAGGGACAGCGAAAGTATGAAAAGTGGTCACAGAAAATAATAAACATGTCATGTATGCGAAGCACGCATGCCTGAAAATACGATCATTATGTTCTTTTTCGAACCTAAATACTAAGGGTGATAACACATAGATTCGATTCAGCACAATCGCCTAAGCCGGAAGGCTAGGATCGTTGATGTTCGTTTTTTCCGCTAGGGACAGCGGTATACCAACTATACATATGCACGATTTGTCAAGGCTAAAAATTAATGTTCACCGACCCCTCCTTACTACTTGGTTCAGCATGTTAGAAAATTCATCAAAGTTAAAAGGCGATGAAACAAAGTGGAAGGCAAGGCAATTTTGGAATACCTATTGAACGACAGACTGCTGAACCGAAAATGCCGAATCGAACCTGTTTGTAGTCGCCCTTAGGTTCAATAGTAATACGTCTGCAATTAGTTTATTTTATTGTGAAATGACACTTTAATGTGTTTAGTTAATGTGCAATAGTTATCTACGTAAAATTAAAAGATACTCTGCAAATATTTGTAAACATTAGTGTTAATCAGATAGTTTGAATTAGTTTGAAACTGAGGACATTCGATTGCATATTAATATAATGTATGAACGTAAAACAGTTTGACTCTATTCTAAATTCATTTGTATTATGAAATAAGTACATTAAATGTATTATGTACTCATGGTAGACCACACTTACACATTCATTGCGATGTTGTCCCTTTTAATACCAGTTGCGTTTCTCCGTCCCAAGCACCACCACTTTCCAATCTCAAATTCATGAATACATTGGAGATCGGTCATTTTGACAGTGGCGCCACTTTGGCTAAAATAACAATGGCTAAAACCAACGTAAAGTTGTTATATTCTGAAAATTGTATTCTTCCCGAAGCTGCTAGAAATGGCTAAACATAGTAAAGTTAAAAAAATGCTCGTTGTAATAATTTATTCTATTTTTTTTTATTATTTTTTCTAATACGTTCAAATAATAATTTAATTCGCAGTAATTCAGACAATAATATCAGATAGTTTCAAAGTCTAAATTTATAATGTTATTTGATATCCAAAGTTGTATTTCAAAATGAAGGTTAACATTTCAAGTTATATAAAAAGCTTTAATATTGATATTAATAGATGATCTAATCATTATCAGCTTATGTTTTATTTTTGGTTTTTGTAATCTCCTCAGGAACTTGAGCACGCTATTAGATAAACGCTGCTTTTAGAATAATTATTTTTTATTTTGGAACATTTCGATTGTAATTAAATATTAAATATATAAAATAGTGGCTAAACCACTGAACATATTTTTTTTTGTTAACAGACTCGTAATTATTGCTAGTTCTAGCTAATTAGTGGCTAAAGTGGCAACACTGAATTTTGGGGTTTCTGATTTACCTCCAATATGGAACCTATGGGTACGGTTTAACAATTAATTTACTGTTATAACTAACGCGTAAACCATTTATAAGATTAAAAGATAGTATGTAACCAATTTTTGGAGGATTTGAAATTCCTACCAGTTTCCCGAGAGAAACTCCAAAAATTATAAATAAGATAGTTTTGGATGTTTACTTGTTTGTATGTAAGTGTGTTTTCTGTTTAATGTTTTTTAATATTATCCCCTGTTTTTTCTTCTTTTGTAAATAAACAAAAAATTAGGTAGCGAGTGAATCGGAGGGAAACTTGTTGACCAAAAATCTCGACCGGACCCAACAAGTAGGTACAATCTGAACGAGTTTTAACGAACTTCGTTACTGGCAGACTTGCATTTAGTAGCTTAAGTTTATACCTGTGGTATATACACATCGTAGTATTGTCATGGTATATAAAAATAAACGTCTATTTCGAAACTAATATTTCGAATCGACAGACGTTGAATATTTTAAGTAATTGTCGAAAATCACTTTGGAACTATGTGTGCCTTAGATATTACTATCCCTGCGCTCAATCAAAATCCCCACGACACAGGGAATCCTAGTGTGGGGACTATGGACCATTTGCTGTTTTATTTACCTAAGTACTTTAATTATTTGATTGTCATTGTTATCCTTTTGTTGATGTACCATTTTTTTTTGTGTTTTAGTTTTTAGGTTTTAAACAGTTTGTGAATTTTTATAGTTCCAAAATAAATGATTTAGTTATTATTTATTACCATATGCGATAAACCGCTAAGTATCTATGACTGATGAATATGAGATAGATCAATGCGTTCGTAAAAGATTGATTTTGAAAGATTGATACATGAAACTAAAATAATTTATTTTTTTCGACATTGGCTTTGTGCTTCAACTTTTAGCAGAAATTAGAATATTGTCTATAAAAAAAAAGTAATTTAAATAATAATATTTTATATATATTTACAAATCCATTCATCAACATTTATACATACATCATTTTTACACACGGCATTGATTTAGATGATATTTTTTATTTGTAGTTTTTTTAGTTTTTAATTAGGTATAAGCTTTTATTTTTAATAATAATTGTCTACTTTAACAAAAAGACCGTGCTTCGGAGGGCACGTTAAGCAGTCGGTCCCGGACGCTATCAATAGATAACGGTCGTTACAGTTTCCAACCCGCAGTGGAGCAGCGTGGTGGACTTAAGCTCCAAGCCCCCCTCCTCACGCTGGGGGAGGCCTAAGCCCCTGCAGTGGGGTAAAAAATGGGCTGATGATGATGATGATGATGATGATTAACAAAAAGACATGTAAATATTATACCTACTGTTAAGGTTCGATCAATCGTCAGGAAATTAATTAACTATTTTTGTAAAATCAATAAGCACTCTGCTTGATTACTTAGCTGGGTTGCCTAAGGTATCTTTTTAATTTTAGTACCTAAATCCATTTACAATATTTTCATTACATTTGTGTCTAGAAGCTAGATTTCATTATACAATATAAAATTAAACATATTTATCACAAATCTATCGTATATAGGATTCTACTGCCGAGCATAAATGCTGTGAAATATTTCGTTGATTTTCACAAACAAAAATTAATAAAATATTTCTTTGAATATTCATCAGAATGCCATTCCGGGTTTGCCGCGTTCACGTCGAGTACGGTCAGCGCTGATTGAAAGGTCCCTACTCTATTATATTTAGGAAAAAGTGCCTTCGCATTCCAATAATAAACAAAACTAAACAATAAATTGAGAGTTGTCCGATTTAATTTGAAAATAAATTAGACAACATTTGCGGGATGTTGTAGGGGTATACCTACAATATCGAGTCCATTTCAGACCGTGTGGTCATCATTTTAACGCTACCTAAATAGTCTCTTACGTGATCTCATTCTTATATACTTACTCAGTCTTAGTCTTCGTCTTCCGAAGGAGTCATTTGATGGGCCTAGAACTTCGAATAATTTAAATGATTTTTTGGTAAATAAATAGGTAAGTGATTAATAAACTAACAAGCAAATTACGTTGTTATCATCATATCAGTAGAAAAAAAAAAGAGATTTTGGCACGCAGTGTATCCTTGGAATACTGATCTTTAAAAATAAAAAAAGGGATTAAGTGCGAGTCGCGCTCGGGCACTTACGTTTCACAGCTATCATGTAATGGTGAAGCTTACTTAAAATTTGTTTATTCGCTATTATTAAAATTTAAGCTAAATAAAATAACAGTGTGAAAGAATCATGAAAATATCTCTACAAATAATGAAGTCGCATAGGACATTAAAGTCGCGCTTGCAAAAATGATTTCGCTCCGTGCGACGGCTCAGTGTGTGACGTCACGCTGCCCGAATTCAGCTGCCCGAGTTCAATGCCGTATCTCAATACGAAAAAAAACAGGACCCTTATAATCTTATAAGCGTCCTGTTTTTTTTTAAACCAGACTTTAGATAATTACGCAGGCAGTAAGTAAGTACTTGAAAAGTTTAAAACCTTTATTTCAGCATTTACATAAGACGGATTTTCAATCACATTTCATTCAATCACAGTGATAATATAAATTTTAGGCAAATTATCACTTTGTCCTTTTACAAAAATTTTTCACATTATAATCAAATAAAACTTAACTACCTATTACATAAAAAACATAAGATATTATAGACTTGCATTTGTGGTGCAGTGAGACGACGCGATACTCGATCGACCAGGCGATGTGACGTCACGGGCAGTAAGAGGCCACCAGTTAAATCCCGCGAAAACACATAAATTTAAATAATTTATTTCTCAGTATTGACGGATTTCAACAAAACTTTCACTGTCGTATTAGTTTTGGTCTATATTTCAAATCTATCGAATTAAATATGATATTTTGAATATCATAAAACTTTTCCATTTAAACAAACAATGAAAGACTGGACTCTCAAATGAAACTACCTACCTATATTTAAGTACTACATATCGTACATACGTACCGCACAGAGACCTACTGGCCTAAAAAAAGTTCACTGCAAGGCTTACTCACGGACTTTTAGAATCATTACTCAACGCCAAATAATGTATATGGGTATATTTTTGACTTTTTGTCAATAGTTTATCACGTATAATTTCAAAAATAAACGAATGGCGGAATAGTTCACGTATTGTACCAAAATATTCCAATATTTTTTTAAAATACTAAATGTTGTCCTTGGGTCAATTTAGGAAGTAATACAATCATATGTTTATATACTATTATAATCATGTCAATACATCACACTAACTTATAAATGTTAAATGTTATATTATTTATATTATAAAGGATGAATTGGAGCTAGTAAGGAGTACTCAGTCATCGAGTTGAATTCATCAATGGCATATTAGACGGGAGTGTTTATACAAGCACTTTAATCGAAACCAATTATTGTTTAAGATTTATTTGAATTTAATTCGTTCGTAACTAAAATAACGTTAGTATATGCGGACAAAGCGCGACAATCTGCGGGCATGCTGCCGCGAGCCGCCCCTGACCCATGCTTTGTGGACTGAAGTAGGTAAGTATAATCAGGTATCAAAAAATAAAAACTACTTTGGTCACGGTTTTCCGAACTAATAAAGTAGTTGATCCCTGTCATCAGAACATGTAAATATTAAAAAAAACTTGTATCAAATTCTATGCTTTTATGTCTATGCTTTGATGGTTTCATAGAAAAGAATATCCAAAATATTGGTTATTTACACTTTATGGTTTGTTTACATCCTTCTGAGGTCGTTCGCACAAGTCCCATTAAGATTTTAATTTGTGATACGGGTAAATAATCACGTATCACAGAAAGTTCAGCAAACATTTCACCAGATAATATTGAAATTGTGATTTAATTTACTTTCTATATGTAAAAATTAAGCAGTCGGTCCCGGACGCTGTCAATAGATGGCGGTCGTTACAATCCCCAACCCACAGTGGAGTAGCGTGGTGGATTCAAGCTCCAAACCCCCTCCTTACCCTGGGGGAGGCCTAAGACCCTGCAGTGGGGTAACATGGGCTGATGATGATGATAACGTTGACTGACCGGTTGGCCAAGTGGTTAGGCGCCCGGGACAAATATTTGTGTGCGTAAACATGTCTGTTTGTTCCGTGTCTGGGTGTAAAGTATCCATATATGTATACATTATAAAAAAAAGAATATTTAAGTAAATATATATCAGTTGTCTAGTACCCCATAATACAAGCATAATACTTGCTTACTTTGGGACTAGATGGCGCTGTGTGGGATGTCCCAGATATTATTATTATATGTAAAAATTATACGTAAGAGTTTAGACGTATTCTTCTGTCTGAGAAGTTCAGAGGTATTTTTTGGTAAATACAATGTATTTATACGAAAGGTCATATTTAATTTAATTTTAATGTACGCCTATTTACTTCTCATTGTTTTTACCGAGTAGCAAGATTACTTAATTTTAATTTGGTGATTATTAATGTTATATATTTTAAGTTTTCTTACGTCTGACAATGACATGCACAAAAAGTTAAGTGAACCCATATATGCATGCTCCAGCGAACAGGTTTTTGTGTCCGTTCATAATTTATGTATCTACTACTACAAAACAAGAAGCTTTTTTATGAACAACAAAAAAACTAATTTTGATTAGTTTTTTTACTCCTTCTTGTTTACCGGATAATTTAGTGCAAGCTTAATCAGAACCACTTCTTTTTTACCTACGAAATTGAAAGCATACTTAAGTGGTTCCGATGACAATACAATAATGTGGCGACCAGGTCCTATCGATGCAGTCAGGATCGTTTCCTGACCAGCGAACTCCTAAACGGCTAATTGTATGGGGTTAGAATTTTACATACGTATAAATATTATATAGATAACAATCGAAAATTATGATATCAACCACCTGGAGATGCTTTTCGAAACTTAATCGTTTAAAGCTTTAAACTTGAAAGTTTTAAATTTTTTAAAACTAACTCTGCATGATTTCGTTATTGCTGACCAGAATCACCACAAGACAAACAAAATTAAAAATTACGCGATAAGCTTATTTTACTTAGTATTTTAGTATTCTACCGTTCTGAAATAAATCTATGAACACATCCTTGGGTAAATTATTTTCTTCCTTGTGGTAAGCCTTCTTCATTGAATTATTGTTACAATCGTAAAATTATATAAAATTTATTCAACAGTAAACATAATATTTGATCAGTAATCCAGTTGTATACGTACTCAGCCATGAAACTCTTTTACTTTGTAATAACAAAGGATGAAACATGAACGTGTAGGCATGTTTAATTGTGGCGTTTTCAATATGAACAGACTAAATCGTCAAAGCGACAAGTTTCGAAATTTGTGTATGCTGAAAACGTTATTCTCAGAATTATAGAAAAAAAATAATGTTTTTAATGAAAATACTTACCAGAAATATTAAATAGTCTTCACAGGAGATTTATAATTGAACTAGCGGTCGTACCCGGTTTTGCCCGGGTGGACTACGGAAACGTTCCTCTTCCCGTTCCACGCATTAGTACATTGCACCCGTGCGTAGTCGGGGTGGGTCGCTAGTCCAACCATATAGTATCATTACACTATGGTATCATCGTCTTCATCCACACAAAGAAATTCTCTGGCGCGTCTAGCAACAAATTTGATTGCCATAAAAAAGGTTATGGTAAGTCAACCTTAAAAGATACACATATGCTGTTGCGGACTTTTGGTTAGAACTTTTAAAGAGAAACAATTCCGTAATACATGGTTTTTGCTTAACATCAACCGTTTAACGCAGCGTGCGTAACGGAAGCTCTCGAAAGGAATAATTTTTCCCGTTTTCGCAACATTTTTCATTGATGCTCCGCTCCTATTAGTCGTAGCTGATGTAATAATAGCTTATAACCTTTCTCAATAAATGAACTATCAAACACATAAAGAATTTCTCAATTCGAACCAGTACTTCCTGAGATTTGCGCGTTTAAACAAACAAACAAACAAACAAACAAACTCTTCAGCTTTCTATTGTTAAGTATAGATAATTAGTACTTCTAAAAAATAATCTCAAAGTGACCTCCGAAAAAATTGAAAACCCGTTTATCTTGGCCATCAGACATATTTGCGAGTTTGTATAATATTTCTCTGTGTAATGGCAGATATTGCTTTCGAGCTAAATTTTTTTTATATAATAAATACTTGTGGCCGTATTTTGATAGAATCACCTCTGGCAACCATCTCGGAGAAACGCATTTCTTTATTAACAATTACCTCTAAAAATTGAATTTTGATTAAAAAACAGTCGGAGCTAAAATCAGGTCAGTCGGATATTGTTACTACTGGAATCTATTATTACACCGCTTGAACGCGTAGCCTTCTTTGCCATGAATGTAGCGGTCAAGGGAATAAACGCTGCTGGCCATATGCACAAAAATGTTATCTAATAACTCTTATACTGTAACTATAAACATAACACGTTATCAAACTTGTCTGTCCTTGCATACTTTCGTAATATGTTTCTTATGTCCCAATCGGTTGACCTAGACCGTTGCAAGTTCGTGAAAAATTTATTTGGGACAAGGCGACCGTCAAAAAAGTTGAAAATATTAAATAATACCTTAATACTATAATTTGGCTGTATTTAACATTATATCCACCAACGTTTAAGAAGCCGCCGATGATAAGCTAGAACTCCGGAAGTTGGACCCTTGTATCACGACACAAAAACTACGAAAAAATGTGAAACTGTATTATTTATATCTTTACCTTTTCAACTGATGACGTCATTGAGTAGTTGCACGGAAATAGTTGAAAAGGCAGATAGTGATCAAAAAAGAAAAAAATCTAGGCTACTACTTAGCCTTGTCATAGGTTTTTATGACATAAAAAACTAATCAAAATTATAACTCAAGCAGTTAAATATAAAAGCCTATCTATATATATCTATATCATGACGAGGCGGCGCGTCATCGAGACGCTAATGTCAATGAAATTGGTAAAATTGCGATCGGGACAAGAAGGTGCTTGTCTACAACGTCAACAAAACACTATAAAAAACGTGAATATAACTAACTGATGTAACATAACGTTAGACACGTCCATAGGCAACAAGCGAAGGATTCAAAAGCACAAGGAACAAAACAATTTGTTTTCGTCTGACACTTACGCCTTTTCACTCCACTAGCGTAGAAATATATCTGCTATACATGTAAGAAAATTTGTTGTAAATTAATAGAAGAACATACATTTATTTTACAAGTCTCCGGACATGCATTTACGCCTTCAGCAAGTACTTTAATTAAAGTTAACTTATTTAGTCAATAATTCATAAGCTTTCTTTCAGATATTTTTCATAAAACTTTTAAGCAAGAAAGTTTAGTTCAGCATTTAAAACTATGTAGTTCCTTTAACAGCAAATGGTGGTAAATTATAATTTTTGTCACTATAGATTCACACATTATTCAAACTTTTTAGACTTTCGTAGTTCGGAAAATGTGACTTTACATAAGAGTTTAAATGAAAATGTAACTGAATAATTTTTCCTTCTTTACGTTTGATGTTGTTTTAACTGATTAAAGGATGTATTCAAACAGACTATACTCAATACAAATTCAAAAATGTTTAAAAAGATAACGCAGCATATAAAAATACTGATTATAAATGATAATGTCGGCATAGAGATAGCGAAGCTCTCCGCTCCGTGGGGAGGCGAGTTTGCGCGGGCAAGCATCCACACAATTGACACCAATTAACGTTGGTTTTTGTTTTTTTGACATGTTTTTATAACATTTCGCTGCATAATTCGGCGTTTTCGCGATGAAATACATTTGCATTTGCTTACCAGCGCGGTGTATGAGCGATTGCACTGTCGATAGCGTGCTGTGGTTCTAGTGAGGAACGGGGTGGGCGCGTTTCGCTGCTTCTATGAATGCTAGAGTATACAGAGTTTCTGAACGTTCGCGAGTCAATGAAATTGGAAATGCCAAAACGTAGCGTTCTAAATTCAAATAACTGTTCTTGACTGAGTGAGCAAAATTAACTTTTTTTTAGTTTCAAGGAACAAACAAGGCCAACTTTTTGAGCAAAAAGGTGAAAACAAATTTCTAAATAGGTCGTTATAGTTCATTCAACTGAAACTACTTTTTTCAAATACACATCATAAAAACTGTGAAAAATGACATGATATTTCGAAAACAGTTTACAACCTGTTACCTCGAATTACTGTTTTTTAACGAGCGTCTAAATTATATTGTGTAAACTACCTTGGCGAAAAAATTACATTTCACAATAGCAGTTAAAAGGACGTGACACCTGTTAATGAGATAATTAATTTACTATTAATGTAATGTGTGATATATCGTTGGTCATTTTATTCAAAAAAAAAATAAATAAATATAGATTTTTATAACGTATTAATAATTCAGAGAATATGGTAACGATTTAATAACGCATTTCTTTGCATATACGGCCAAATCAATAATATTTTTTATTTTTATTACACAGAAAATCATATCTTTTCAAGAAATGTACAGATGCACACAACGAAAAGTCGCATCATGTTTCTTCGTAGATTAACCGCCTGGGCAAACTTAACCGATACAAATTACAATTTAATATCCACTTTACGTCGCCTAAAATAAAATAAATTAAAATTGTTTGCATTGCGTAAATGATAATTGTTCCGCCACGCTGTCAATAATAAGTATATGTAGAAACTCGATGCGATCTTTTTGTTGTGTCCACTTGTGCCTACCTGCAAATGTGTGTTGTAATTTTTTTTCTAAACATGATTTTAACACATTAATCAATAATATTTTCAGCTTATTTTTAGTGGGTATTAGAACAATTTGAACTCTGAAATAACCAGTTTTAAACACATAGATTTAAAAATGTAGCGTAACCATATGTGAACAGAGAAACGGAAACAACATTGTACACCTACTGTTATAAAAATTCTGTAAAAATTTGTGCTCACCTTTGTATGAACTAACGGTGTACGTTATATCTTCGAATAACAAGTTCACCGGCGGTCTTTTAGCCATACGGTTCAACGCTTTCAAGGTCGATCCAGCTCGTTCTAAAGCTGCAGGCGTCCATTGGCTTTCTTGCGCTTCCTCTAGGACCAAAGGGTTGGCCTGGTTTGGAGTAACTGTTCCATGCGCTAATGCAGCCCCCGCTATTGCCCTTCTCACTAATGGTACTTTAGACATATTTAATTTTTAAGATACTTAATTTTTACGTCATGTATATTTCAAAGTTATTATTTTCAAGTAATACAACTTTAATTTTTTTTTTAACAACTAAAAGTCACAAATTAAAAAAGTATAAAATAAACAAGTTTTTCACTCGATCGTCCCGTAATAGTTTGGACTGTAATTTTTTCGTTACACAAAAAAAAAACGTTAATAAATATTCGTAATTTTACAAATTTTTATATTATAATACAATTGTCGCATTTTATTATGACTGTACAAATAAAATATTTAATATTTTGTGGGTAACGCGATCATTTTGGATGGACGCAAACGTGCGTGCTTTGAAACGACCGTCGACGGACTAAGTTGCGGTCATATCATGCCGCAGGTGAACTATTGATTGCACGATGCGCCGACGCAAGGTAAAATTGCATCTGATGCATAGTATACATATTTCATATATGTCTTGTGCGTATATATTGTGCCTGGAGGAGACCTAAGCCCCTGCAGTGGGGTAAAAATGGGCTGATGATGATGATGATATATGTCTTGTATTAATATTTCAAATATTGATATCTCATATTTATGTGTATGTAATACTATAGTAGGTATACATACCTAATTTCGTCTAAAACACTTAACTGATTAGGTACGAAAAAACCGACCTAAAACGAATCGGGCTCGCTCAATTAAAGTTCCGTCGCCACACTCCTTCATTACCAACCTCTCGCTATCAATTTGAACTCAATTTAAATATTTTTTATTTAAATATTCCTGTCGGTAACTAAAAGACTTGCATACAGTTGCAGTTGACCCAAATATCCATTCGCTCATAAAAAATAATAATTTTAAATCAAGAAACGTTGAAGACAAAGAAATCGGCATTTGTTGCTCATTTTGCGGTCCCTATTATAATTAAAATTACTGCCACGTTAAAATATATTTCTTTGTAACCGTTAAAAGTAGCCTTTCAAGCGACACCTCAAACGATACAAAAAAAAATCTGGATGTCGAACTCATTTTCATTCAGAATCTAAATGAAAGGGGAAAAAATATTTCATGTACTTTGGTTATTAGAATTACATACGCATCACCTTGTCCCATATGACTCTGCCTACAAAGCTGGAGGTCACGGGTTCGAATCCCAGGTCGGGTCTGTATTTATATGATGAATATTCATACTGGTACCGGGTCTTGGTTATTATATGTATGTGTTGCCTTTGCTTGGTACCCAAAAACACAAACTAATGCTTAGTTTGGAGCTTAGACGTTTGTTGTGATGAGTACGTATGTTATTTAAAATTTCTGCTTTATTAAGCTCTTAGTGATAGAAGACAGACGGACCCAAGAATTATCTTTTAAAGGTTCAGTTTTTTCTTTTGAAATACAGAACCAAAAAGAAACGCTTACGACTTATTACATCTGCTTACTATTTTGTAAAGAAGTTTTCAAATCCGACTGGTAGTTCCAAAGATTAACGCGTTCGAACTAACTAACAAACAAACAAACAAACTCATCAGCTTTATATATTAGTATATATAGTATTTAATAAAGTTTCATATTTTTTTAGTTCTATTAATATTACGAAATGAAGTTAATTTTACATGTTGTAAATCGAAAAGGAAAATTATTTTTTTCATCATAAACTAATTTAAATAAACTAGGTAGGTAATTCTGATTATCCTCAGTATGGCGAAACTTAGTCTCAATTCGATTAAAATTATTAGTTATATTCATACATATTTTTATATCGAAAATATAAAGCAATTCACAAAGCGCGGTACGATCATATGTAAAATTTTGTTACGATGTATTTCCCTGTCGATGTCGTGATAGCCCAGAGCACAATGAACCTGTCTCAAATTTATTAGGCCATAGGGCCATGGTTCGAATCCGGGCGTGTACCAATGAGTTTTTATGACTTAAGTACATTAACTATCACTGACTCCGTGCCTCGGAGAGCACGTTAAGCAGTCGGTCCCGGACGCTGTCAATAGATGGCGGTCGTTACAATCCCCAACCCGCAGTGGAGTAGTGTGGTGGATTTAAGCTCCAAACTTCTTCTCACCCTGGGGGAGGCCTAAGCCCCTGCAGTGGGGTAAAAACATGGGCTGATGATGATGATGTATTTTCCTGGAACTGACTTTTTTTCAAGTAATATGGTTAAGATGGATTTCAAGCTAAGTGACGATTATAACACTCGACCAGTTTGTTCATCATGTTTAGTTTGAAATTAATCGAATTGGACGCAATAATTAGTCATTAAACTAAACAGATTGTGGTTTTCCTTATTCGAACATAATGACATTTAAAAGCAATTGTTATTTTATATTTAATTTAAATTTAATAACTTCGTTCGTTCTAATTTCCATGTACATTATTAAAAGGCAAAGATAATGTACTGAAGGCAAAAATAAGGTAGAACGAGAACTAAACTTGAAAAAGATTGTGGTCATACGAAATATTTTGTCATTATATCTTTATATGTATGTTTCTTCTGTCCGTCTGTATGTCACTGAATTTCTTCTAAACGGCTAGACATATATCTATAATACATTAGCTTTCGCCCCTAGATTTGCCTGTGTAATTGTAGGTTTTGTAATATTTGGCGAATGTTAATTCTTCTTGTTCGTAGTCGTGCACTTTTGCCAGAGTTGTCATGGCTATGATGTCGAAGTGGAGTCATCCCTGCCGAGGGTGATCGCTCTTGCGATGCGACTCCATTCATTTCTGTTTGCGGTATTGCGAAAGCATTCTTCTATGAATCTCTGTATCGCCCTCATAACCAGATTCGTCCTTCTCGTTGGTAAGCGACTTTGAGACCGTCTGCCTTCCATTTTGCCCTGTATTACGAGCCTCTCCATGGAGTCCTCATCTCTGAAAATTTGTCATTTTTTTTTCTCACATTTTTGTTGTCACAACGCAGTATCCCTATGAACATCCACGAGTAAGATATATTTTTTCTCAAATTACCGCATCGCGAGAAAGACGTCCTTGGTATCACAATGTGTTATATATCCAAGGAAATGCAATTTCGTGATCCACATCGTTTGCCAACGTTCTAGTTCAACTCGAGTTGAGGCAAATCTTGTTTGCGATCCTACAGTCAGTTCTCGGAAAACGTCAAATTTATTCTATGGAGCCTCTATATATAAGTACGTATATTGTACGGGACACATCCAGTGGGAAATATGATTTATTATACAGAATATCGCTAGAATGTATTCAGTACAAACGTTACATTTTATTCTGTGTAGAATTTACGATCTAGTAAGCTCGAAGTAAAAAAAACAGGTAAATGTCAGTTTTTGAATATCGTATAAGTATTTTCGAATTAAATAATCAATTCGAAAAAAGAAACGTTTGATTCGTAATCATTTGATACTTTAGTGCATGTGAAATTATTGTAGATATTTATAGGCTGTTTAAATTCAGAACATAGAATTTTTTTCAGCTTTACACTCAGTTTAGAGACAACGGTAGGTTTGGGTTACCAATATTTTTGTCACATTGTTCACAAAATTAATGATTTTCTTCCTTATACTTCGGCCCTCACATCTTTTCAAGTCTGAACGTGACCCTATCCAGCATCTATAGTTCTACCTGTATTGTTCGTAAAATGACTGTGTCACGGTCTCATCAACATTTTGACGAAATGAAACTTTGACATCTCGGGAGGTCATTATTTCACATTCCTTCCAATATTTAGCATCTCTTTATCAGATTTAGATACCCTATATTGTTACCAAAAATCAAATGTACAAAAAATATTTTCGAGTAGAAAACAACTAACTTTAAAAATTGTAAAGGTTTTTAAAATAACATGTGAATTGTTTTAGGTTTTTTTTATTATTTTATTTTATTTTATAAAAGTTTCTGGTAGTAGGTAGGTAATTATACTTACCACGTTATTTAAATACAATGTTACAAAACTAACGATACAATTCCGTAGTTATTTTCCTATGCATGTTTGTAGGAAAAACCCTACTACTTGAAAGTAATGGTTCTTTCCGTGTTAATTTTTTTATTAAAACTGGTTCTACATGTAACTACTGTAAACATTTAATTCAAGGTTAACAATTAAAACTAAAATTACTGAAGATTAGCTTGTCACAAGATAATTTCTTGACACTCATAATGGCTCACCTTCGATTTTCAAGATTCTTTAATAAGATTTTAAGACAAATATTTTTGGCACTCCAAGGGTAAACGATAATTCTCCTTTCTATATAAAATTTATTTGACCAGACGTAATAAATTCAACTTTATTATATGAATTTTATCATTTCAGTACGTAAAATACACCGTAAGAATGCCGTTAAATTGATAAAAATATATTCTTTCTTACAGACAGAATATATTTTTATCAATTTGTTCAGTTCTAATTTTGTTTTTTAAAGTTTGTCATTTTTGATTTAGTTACGACGTGCGAGTGAGTTTTTTCTAAAACCAGAATTAGAACTGTTTGGTGTTAGAAAGAAAATCACTACATATTATAAAATAAAGTCCCCCGCCGCGTCTGTCTGTCTGAACGCGATAAACTCAAAAACTACCAAACAGATTGGCATATGGTTGACACCAGTGAACAGAGTAATTCAAGAGAAAGGTTTATGTATATAATTTATTAATGTTTTGTGCAAATTAGTTGAAATATGACGATTATTGTTTAAGACGTCGAAAAAAATCAAGCTGACTAGGAGCTTTCATCGAAAACGCTGCCTAGTCTCTTTGAGATATAACAAAATAATGTATGAAGGAAATGTTCCTCGTTTATAGGACTAAAGAAAAATCCGCAATGCCATGTGTCTATCTTTTATGGATAGCTTACTATACCTATTATTATGTTTAAAAAATGGTGTCGTATGTTGAGCTGATTGGAAAGCAATTTATACGGATACAGTATTAATTTTCATCAAATCAGCATTTCATGCACATTATAATTGCCCTTTACACTATACAATTTAAATTAATATCTTCGAAGTTATGGCAAAATGAAAACTGTAGCGCGACAAGCGGCGGCCGGGCCCCCGCCGACACAACTCGCATGATGTAAAATTAGGTAGAAGTTATCAATATTGTATACAAAGAAATATTATAGCTTGTTTTTAAGTATTTATTCTTTACTTTTGCAAATAATTATTACAGTATTGTAAATACGATACATTGAACGTACTCGAAGTAGGATGAACTTACATTACGTCATGTTCGACGCAAAAAACCTGATATGATACTGCAACAGAAAAAACACTACGGCATTTATGCTCTGCTACCTGTGCGAAACCGGGCGGGTCGCTAGTATTTTATAAATTTAATGACAAGTTTATGATATACTTGACTTATTAAGATGGCAAAATAAACACAACAAAGACGTGACGTGAACATGGATGTATAGAGATACTACGCCATGACCACAAAAATGAGAGCAAAAAAATATACGTAACAGATTAAATATACAACACTTGATGTTTAGACTTATTCTTTTGTGAGATAGAATTTAGCGTGACGCACATGTAGAATCCGTACCTACTGGAAATCAAATTAAGAATCAGAAATTATATTTAATGAGTAATTTAACAAAATGCCTTAAACAAACAACAACGGTCCGTCAAATCTCTGAATCTGGTATTATGCTCGAGTTTTAGATAGTTTCTTCAAATGTCCCATATGTTTTAGAGCTTCCGAGTCTTTGCCGTTCTGATGGCAAAAGACCCGATGGTATGACTCTGGTGCCTTGGGAGAAGAGTAGTTGCCTACTTTGGGACGCTACATGTGTCAGCACTTTTACCGCCTCGCACCTTAGTCGCACCATAAGATCGGCTGGAGCTGCGGCGAAAACTGCAGCTGCCAAGCAACATATTAAATACTCCGTCATAGAGTGCCAATATTTGTTCGTCCTCTCGCCGTAGAAACTACTGGCTGCTGAGGCAGTGAGGCTAAACGTTTGATCGCAGACATCGGCCGTCATTTGAGAGAGGGAGGGGTTTTGACTCTTGCTCCAGACTCTTGCACAGAGATTGGAATTTCCATTCAACATGGCAATGTGACTAGTATCTTGGGCACCTTTGCGCCGGAGGTGACAAGGGGTGGGTTAGTAGTCAATTTTAGTTTTTAATTATTTATTAATTTAATATTATTCATATATTAGGTGGATATATATTACGTAAAGTAATTGAGAATAGGATTTTTCGCTTAGAGTTGCGTTTCAAATCATACGCATGATTTTGTTCCATTACATAAAATATATGTATTTGTGTACACCTACCACATATTGATAGAATGTTAAAATTTGAGAATTTAATACAAATAAATAACTTCGTTAAAAGTGTCACAAAGATAATGAAAAATTCTATATTTACAAATTTTTAGTTTTCTGTAACTGTTATTTCAAATTCAAACGCAGATCGGTTTCTTTGCATTATATATGTTCGTCTCAAAGCAAGTTTTTAGATTAGTTTGCAGTTACGAATTGCCAGAGGGCGCTTCGGTAGATGTTTCTTCAAAATAGCTTTTTCATCATCAAAAGCCTATATCATTGCGCTCAGGCCTACGATCTTTGAAAAGTAAAAAAAAAACATAAAAAATAACGAAACCTACAACGAAGAAAGCGTAGTTCAAGTTAAAAAATATTAATAAAGTGCGTTCTATGTCCTGTTAGTCCATTGTGATGTTAAACATGCAACAATGTATGTAAGTACAATATACAAGATGTCAATCTTGAACACTCATGTTCGGTGAGCTTGGTGATTGAGGGTATACACCCGGATAATTACTTCACGGTATTCAAAGACCACCAGATGGCCGTGACACCGCTATTACTGAGTACAAATTAGAGGCAATTACCTATACGTACCTACCTGTGTTTGACGTTAACGTGGAAAGGCTTATTGTACGTCATAAGGCGAATTATTATGCACGACAAGTGTTTAGAATAACGTGCAACTAAACGTACGGATATGTCGTAAGACGTAATTTAAGGTTATAAGTATAATACTAGTTGTAGGTAGGTACGTTAGGAAAATTGAGAATGTCACGTGATGCGTAGGTATATTTCCAACGTTTTTAGTGAAGAGGCATATTGATGGTTATCGAAAATAAATGTTTTCAGTTTATATATAATTAATCTTTTAGTTTAAATTAATTAATGTGTCGTGATAGCCCAAAGAGCAACGAACCTGTCTCAAATTTATAAGGCCCCATAGGGCCATGGTTCGAATCCGGGCGTGTACCAATGAGTTTTTCTGACTTAAGTACACAATATCACTGACATCGTGCTTCAGAGGGCACGTTAAGCAGTCGGTCCCGGACGCCGTCAATAGCTGGCGGACGTTACAGTCCCCAACCCGCAGTGGAGCAGCGTGGTGGCTTTAAGCTCCAAGCCCCCCTCCTCACCCTGGGGAAGGCCTAAGTTCCTGCAGTGGGGTAAAAATGGGCTGATGATGATGATGATAATTAATCGATATTATCTTTATTCGCTCTTATGTTATCAGTTATACCTATAAATGACACAAAATCAGATTTAAATGCTAATATTTTTTTTATGGAAAATCACTGTCATGTAATATATTAAATTTTCTAAATTATATATCGGAAATAGAGTTTACAATATCGTTTTTCAATCACGTTGTCAACGTATTTAAACAGTGTATGCAGTTAGGTCTGTCATTACCGATGAGTAGTTAAGAAAAAGCAATTTAAAAAAAAAGTATCGCTGCTCACTAGAATTATAATTATAATTGGCATATTTAAAGAGATCTGAAGCTTTCATCCAACCAAAGAACATTAATCGTTATCGATAAGCTAAATAGATAGGTATAAAAAAAATGTGCCCAATTTGTGTGTCAAGCACGTACCTATTATTCTCATATTAATTTCTGTAAAGGAAAAAAAAAGTTCGTGTCCATATAATTAAGTCGGTAATAACAGCAAATTACGTATTTTCTTGTATGTGTTTTACTAATGGGTATCATTGTAATTGGAATCGTAATAATTTTACGGAAATTATTATAAAAGGCAAAAGTGATTAGCTGATGTGTCAACGCACAGGCCAAACCTTTAGGGCTAGAAAATTGAAATTTCGCACACGTATTTCTCATATGACGAAGGCATCCAGACTAAGGATTTTTCAAAGTTCAACCCCCAAAGGGGCGAAATAAGGGACAAAAGTTAGTATGAATCTTCTTATTCCTTGGACATATTTGTATGAAATTTCGTATGAATTGACTACGCCTAAAATATTGAGTTACGAATTTCAGCGTTTTCCAAAATTCAACCCCTAAGAGGGTAAAATAGGGGATGAAATTTTAAATAAACTCACGGGTCAAACCCTAGGGCTAGAAACTTAAAATTTCGCACTCGCATTTTTCTTATGATGTAGGCATCCACTAAAGAAAGATTTTTCAAAACTCAACCCCAAAGGGGGTGAAATAGGAGATAAAAGTTTGTATGAAACTTGGAAAGTGGGCATGAGAGCGGGAAAGAATCAGTACATATTATAACAAAGAAACCGAAGCAGGAGTTAGAGATGAGAGTAAAAGTGTGAGAATTAATGGGAACAGTGATGTGAGCGGAAAATACCTACAAAGGCGCAACATCGACAGTCCGCGCGGGCGAAGCTGCGGGCGGAAGCTTATATATATTTATTTAGATTTGTGATAAATCGGTTGGAAAGTTATGTAACACACAGATCAATAAAACGGAAAAGTCATGCATAACTACATTTTATGCAACATGAGAGCACGCCATCTTCGCAGCGGTGAAGTCGGCAGTTCAAGCAAAACAGACGACGTAGTACTATGCAGTGTACAGATTGAACTATTTACGTATACTTGACAGGCTACTCGAAAGACCCATTTAACTATACTCCAAGGAAAAAAAATTCGTCGTCAATATTTTTAGGGGTAACTTCTATTCACTTCAAAGTAAATAAAATAAAATTCGTTCCTAACATTACATAATGCCAAAAATATGTCCGACACATGCACAGGCGTGTTGCATAAAATTAATTTCTTTTAATAATTGATCATGTTTATTTGTCACTTAATGTCACACAGTCATTCTTTATTTCTAGGGTTACAATTTACAATGGCAGCGATGTACCTAAGTCGTTGCTTCCGGCAGACAGTGCTTTTGTATTTGCCTATGCGACAATAGTTGAAAATTTCGATATTTTGTTTATTTCTTAGTAAAAATGGTAGATAAAAATTGTAGTTTCTTTGCTAGAGAATCAAAAATCCACTAAAAAATTGAAATTAAAGAACAACTCGAAAAAAAGAAGACTAATAGAAAGGTAATATATATAAACTCAATCTCATTGTGCACTCAATCTCATGTTATAAATAATAACTTCCAGATTAATTTTTCACTGGAAGAAAATGTGATTGATGTGACCTATCGCAAAGTTTAATAGCCACCTGACAATACCTTCTGTAGTGTTCAAGTAACCCCATAGTACCTTCAGTAGATACCATCCACGTTAATAACTAATTCCTAAAAATATAAAAGCCTCAAGAACGAATGAGCGTGTTTGCTGCTATTGAATATGATGCAGACTAATTTTTTAATTAATTTTTAACTAATTTACTAACTATACCAGGTACACTTAAATATTGGGCCATTGTAATATTTATAGTTAATAAATTATAGTCAAATTATTCAAGTCATGATAGCCCAAAGCGCAACGAACCTGTCTCAAATTTATAAGGCCATAGAGCCATAGTTTGAATCCGGGCGTGTACCGATGAGTGTTTCTGACTTAAGTACATAACTAACACTGACTCCGTGCCTCGTAGAGCACGTTAAGCAGTCGGTCCCGGACGCTGTCAATAGATGGCGGTCGTTACAATCTCCAAACCCGCAGTGCAGCAGCGTGGTGGATTTAAGCTCCAATCTTCCTCACCCCGGGGGAGGCCTAAGCTCCTGCAGTGGAGTAAAAATGGGCTGATGAAGAAGAAGTCAAATTAATGTGAAATAAAATAAAATAAATTAAATGTGAATTAACATTAAAGAAGGAAGTAGATATGATTGTGAGGATTGTGGAAATCTAAAATACATATTTTAGATTTCTGTCGGTTATTTTCTTTACAGTCGACAACAGTGAAACTGTTATTTCTAAACTAAGTGCTGTACATAGAATTAATATTCCAATCGACCATTAATAATCTCAAATTCGATATCGCAGCATCCTTTTTAAAATAAATATGATCTTAAATAAAAAGCAAAGATAAGGATATCTCTTAAAGTTACGTAAAATTATTTGGTTTTTTGATTTTCATTTGTCTTCGCTTAAAAATATCGTTTTTCAACGAACGTCGACTTCTTTGATCAAACAAAATTAATTCGGTTGAATATTCCCCGAATAACGAATAACTCTTTGCGATATAAATAAAACCAATATTCTAGACATATTCTTTTTTGGAAAATGACATGAACGCATAGGTAAATTAATTTAACAACAGCGTTTGGTTTTAATAGAGTCATAAATGTCATTTCATAGTATCGACGTGACATTACGCAATTTGGCGGAGTTGAAGATTGGCACGCGGGGATTTTGCGGGGGTGCAGAACGGCGCGCGGGGACCTTGCGCACTGAAACTCTGATTAAATTCGCCATCTTGCACCAGCTGGCTAGAGTATGAATGGTCAGACGGTAAACCCAGAAGAAGCTTTTAGTCGATTCACACTTTTATTCATGAACGTATGATAAAATCCTTTAAATCAAAATAGTTATGATATAACTATTACCTACATAAATAGATACTATTTTTATTTGTTTGACGTTATATAAATGTTAATCTTAGAAACTAGATGCCTAGTGAATCGTTTTTGTAACAATTTTATCGTATATTTTTTGGTTCGTCAGGATTACTACGAGCCGTGAAAGAAAATACATAGACAGTACTACCGGGTTAAGCTTTTAGTAATGAAACAGTGAGTGCCAATGTAAGAAATATGCCTTGAAGTTGTTCCAATTTAGGGGCTCATAATTACATATATACATACATTACATAGTTACAGCGACGTGAGGGAAAGATTGAGTGGGAGACATATTATGAATGCAAAATGCTCCGATTATGAAATGCAGAGCAACGTGCCTCCAGGATTACGCTCCGTCGGGAAAGAGGGGGTCAACTTTGTTTGAAAATGGTTCAAATAAAGTGATCCGGTTGTGAGCCCGAAGCACTTCGTTTGTAGTCCAGGTGCATGGCGAAGTCGCAAGGAACGTCAATTTTATACTAAAAGGCATAGTTCATTTCATTAGATTTTTCGATTTTTGTATCAACGTATCCAGTTTAATTTGTATCGTAGAAAGCGAAGACTCTTGGAATATGTTTTAATTTAGTAAATACACGTAAAACAAATAAAATCAAGCTCCGTTCAGAATATATAATAAGTATTTCAGAGTATTGTTTGTTTTTTTTCGTTCTTATGTTGTACGTTTGTTGTGTAAACCAAGCGACCATTGCCGCCTGTAAACGCTAATTATATGTCCTAGCACATAGTAATGTAATTAGTAATACTGCATTGTAATACTATGTTTTTAGAGATTCGTACCTCAGTAACCAAAAAGGAAGACCCTTACAGAATCATTTCGTTGTCTGTCCGTCTGTCTATCTGTTTGGCTGTGTGCCGAGAGCCCTTTTCTCAGAAACGCATGTAGGCATCCAACTAATATGAAACACTTAAACTTATGGGCTCTTGGAGCTAAGAAAAAATCAAGCTTCTGATACTTGTAAGTAAATTAAAACCTTTAGGGCACTTCCCGTTAACCTAAAGTTATGGAATTCGGTAAAAAGCATGATATTATGGCAGAAGTAAAAGAAAAACCCAAGAAACGTTAAATTCTAGTTATATTACATAAAATACATATTTTACAATTTCAAATTGATATATATATAGCGTTTACGTGTAATCTGGTGGTGAGGAGCGGAACAAGCAAATCAGCAAAGTTTGAACAACGTTCTAGCCGTTTGTAAGAGAAAATTGCATTCCAGCGGTTGCTCGAGGGTAATTTTAAGTTGCTGATTTACATTATAGGCATTACATGGTGACGGATGGCTTAATGTAACCCAACACTGTACTTTATTTAATACTATTCACATTTATATTGTTTTTAGGATTCCGTGCCTAAAAAAGGAAGGGATAATTTACTCGATTATCTATATACATCTATTAATCACAATTTATTTTTGTCAAAGTCGTCAGGTTGAATTATGTACGAATCAAATCTAATATCAGATCAATAGTTTTTAATGTAATTTAGGAACTGTTTATTTCGTCTAAAAAAAAATTTAAGATGTATGTAAAACAAAATCTTTGTAAGAAAGCTTATTATAAATTGGAAGATTATTTAAATGACAAATGTGCATGGGACGACATAGCTTCTACTGATTGATAATTAATTAGATTATATAGATGAAGTCATTTTATTAACATAATATTATACAATATAAATTAATTCTATTTTAGAACATCATTATGACATTTTTTAGTTTTTTTATTATTTTAAACATTTTATAAAATTAATTTACGTATTGTTGCTGTATACTGACTGAAATACAATTGATTATTATGGGGCAAAGCTTGATTAATTTATTTTTAGAATATAATTTATGACATTTATTAGTTTTTAATTATTATTTTAGACATTGGACATTGTATAACATTAATATTGCGTACTGTTAACACTTTCTTTTCTTATGTAGTATTTTAAATTCTTTTGTCAATGTTGTTTTATATTTAGGTGTACCTAATTTTAGTTTTTACTGTAACTATACTCTCGACGTGAAAAAGTGTAATGTACAAGTTACCAATTTTCAATAAACGATATGAATATGAATATGAAATAATAAATATAATAATCGTAAAGAAAATGAAGCAATAAAAAATAATGTAATTACAGGAATAATAGTTCAAATCAATTCAATTATTTGATTTTCTAATAAAAATAGATTGTTAAATTTGCTATATAGTAATTTTAACATTAAATATCCTAATAAAATAGTAATTATAATTAGATTAATTAAGTAAAGTATAATCATGAAAGAAAATAATTTGTTTCTATCAATGGTGAGACTCTATTTTGAAAGTTTAAATCAGATCATGTTATCATTGTTCTAAATAAAGGAAATTCCTTTATAAATGGGGTCTAAATCCATTACATTTAATCTGTCATAATAGAACTCTCACATACTGTATATTCTGTCCTCCGGCAGTACGTAACGTAGTTTGAAGCATGACTTGGTGATGTATATACTTACTTACATTTGAACAGTTAAAGATTACGATATTAAAAAAAATAAATAGAAATATGTTTAGCCACTTTAAAAAAGATTTATTTTTAGTGGGTGAAATGTTGTTAAAAAGGACCATTTTTAACTTTAGAAAGAATTTATATCGAAATGGTTTCAATTATGCAGTTACTTCGCATTGTGCGAAATATATCGCATTGCCATAAAAATATGAATTGACTAGAAGTCCTCTTCTGCGTTTACCGTCTAACCACTCATACTATAGCTAGCTGGTGTAAGATGGAGAGTTTTAGTTCGAGTTTCAGTGCGCAAGGTCCCCGCGCGCCGCTCTTCAGCTGCTCTTCACCCCGAGAAATCCCCGTGCGCCAGTTTCACCTCCCCAAATATTGCGTAATGTCACTTCGATACTGTGAATTTACATTTATGACTCTATTAAAACCTGAGATTGAAACCAAACGCTGCTGACAAATTAATTTAGTCTATGCGCATTCCACAAAGTTTGGCAAACGCAGAATATCGATCGTTCTGTCTAGCCACTTCGCAAGTAGGTACACAACTGAAAAATTTACTCAAAACTGTAGACAATCGTTGATTCCCAGTTATATGTGATACCTTGATAAGACAAAATTGGCCCAAAGGCGGCTACTGTACGTACAAAATTTTTATAATACAATACAAACTGTACACGTAGTTTATATCCACTAGTAAAGCTACGGTCACTCAACGCGCATCACAGACAATGAAAGAACATGTCCTAAAAGAAAATATCTTAATATATCATACACGACTAAGACATGGTAATACCTATATCCCATCAAAAACAATACTTGTCAAAAAAACCAAGTCTCGCAACTCAGTTGTTCTGCGGTAAAAAGTTGTGAGATCCATGTAATACCAAGTCGGTTATTAATTTATTCAGTCTCTACTTAAGCGACTTTCTGTCTTAATACGTCCAGTCTCTAAGACCACGATCGTGGTCCATAACAATTGAAAATCAATTGTGTCTGGAATCTCCGTACTCGAAGCATTAAGTTGTTACGTAATAATTAACAGCATCTTATAGTGACGCATATAAATATTAAAATTCTTTAATGTTTTATATAAATATATTGAGACTTGGCCATCGCACTAAATAATTGAATTTACATGTGTTTTCAGGCGATTGAATTTATACGTGTTTTCAGGCGATGGCCAAGTCTCAATATATTTATATAAAACATTAAAGAATTTTAAAATTGATAAGCGTCACTATAAGATGCTGTTAATTATTACGTAACAACTTAATGCTTCGAGTACGGAGATTCCAGACACAATTGATTTTCAATTGTTATGGACCACGATCGTGGTCTTAGAGACTGGACGTATTAAGACAGAAAGTCGCTTAAGTAGAGACTGAATAAATTAATAACCGACTTGGTATTACATGGATCTCACAACTTTTTACCGCAGAACAACTGAGTTGCGAGACTTGGTTTTTTTGACAAGTATTGTTTTTGATGGGATCTCTTTTTTTTTTGTATTTTGTAGATAATAACTGCCGTAATAAAACATCGTTACGAATAAAGCCAATATTGAAAAATTTAACTGAAGACTTGGCTGTATGGGCTTAATTTTCTTTGCGGTCTTTTCTAGATTTTTTAGTTTTTCCTTGATTCATACACCAAACACTACTTATATTCCAAATTTGAAGCTTCCAGGTCTGCTAGAAGTGCCTTAGAATTTTGATGATCGGTGAGTCAGTGAGTGACAAAATTAAGAAATTTGACCCGTTATAATTTCTTAAAAATACTGGTTCAAATTGAAAATATATGTGTAATATGCTTATATAATATGCCTGCATGGTTACTGAAAATTTCAGTCTTCTAGTTTTATCCACAACGAAGTTACAGGGGGTCGAAAATGGTCTGAATTGCTTCGAGAAAAGGATGGTACGGCCGTGACGCTTTTTTGCTCGACTTGGTGGGGGCACGGCCGTGCCCCCAGATAAAAACGATACATTATCTCCTGAGGGTGGCAGACGCATTCTATGTTCCAATTTTATATACAGAGTGATTAAATATGTGTAATACGTCTTTACTATTAGATGTTTAGACAGTTTATGTGATGATAATTCTGTTCTTTAATTTCATAATCAAATGTATTAACACATTCGAAAAGATGAACAGTTTGGATAGAAAATCTCATAAAACATAAAAAGATTGCGGCAATTGGGCTCATGAGTATACACTCATCTATACACACGTCTATATGTATAGACGCCAATGGAGAGTTCTTGGAAAAGATATAACAAAACAAATAATGACCTGTAGTACCTATATTTAATAATACTACAATCGGAACTTGGCAAAAACGAATGCAGTCGTAACGAGAACCTCCGCCTTTTTTGAAGTCCGTTAAAAATATATAATATTTTATATATAGCGAGCTATATTTTATCTTAAGATAAAACGTTATAGTATCTTCATCGTCTGTGTATGACAAAGGCAAGGACGGTAGGTACGGTCCACGAACCTCTACGCTCTCGCGTACACCCTAGCTATTTTGGTTCATGTTAGTATTCGTAACCACAGACCAAACTGAAATATTCACAGTTCCGTAGTTAAAAATCATAAGGTGCATTATGTTGTACCATACCACAGACCATACGCTCCGTAAATTATGTAATATGCCATCTTTCTGAATCACAGATAACAGGAAAACTCGTTGTTTCTATGTCTCATAAATTACCGCGAAAAAATTTAAAGATTTAAATAGTAGTAGATAAATTCTGTCAGTCTATTGTTTGTTAATGAAGTGCCCTCTGACCCTCCAGGGCGCGTGTCCACAACGGAATATTTTATCCGTAAAATCGGTAGTACTATGATTTGACGTTGGTAACCTATGACATGAGGTTTCATGGTGTGCGATCACAATATTATATAAGAGCAGGTTGTAAGGCTCGCTAAGCGCATCCTTGAAAATGAGTAGGTCGTATAAAAAATAAAATTTAAAATAATAAAAAACTATGGCAATAAAACTTAAAGTAAGTTAAAAATGCGATCCTTTAAAGTGAATGATTGTGCGTGGCCCGTAGATTTCACAGATCTTCGATGAAGTCCACGAGCCACGCACGACAGTTAATAACAAAATTAACACAAAAACCGTATCATTTACACCGTCGTATCAACCGTAAGATATAAAAGTCCAGTCGTTTTAGAGAAACACATTTACTGAAGCGCCCCCTGCTGGCCTTTATGCATAAAACATAACTAAGTAGTTGCCCTCGATGACCTGCAATGAATTAATACCTACCTACGTAATAAAAAAAAAGTAGCATCGAAATCGGTCCAGTGATTTTTGTCAAAAATGATAATAATACCTGAGACATCCCAAACACCACTCAGTCTCAGAGCATGAGCTCAAGGTAAGCAAGTGTTATGCTTGTATTATGGGGTACTAGACAACTGATATACATACTTAAATATATTTTTATAATATACACATATATATGTAGTTTTACACCCAGACACGGAAGAAATAGACATGTTTATGCCACAAATATTTGTCCCGAGCGGGAATCGAACCAGCGACCCTTAGTTCCGCAGTTAGGATCTCTAACCACTCGGTCAACCGGTCAATCAATGGTAATTGTACCGTCTTTCTTCCGTTGTAATTTCTGTCGATTGACATTATCAACATAAATAAAATTGGTCAAGTGCGAGTCGGATACGCGCCTTGAGGGTTTTGTAGGTACTGTTATATAATGTATTTATAGCTACTCACCGTCAGATGGTATAAAACGCATGTCAGTATATGTAGATATACTAATGTTGAAAAAAATTTGATTTAGCTATAAATTAACAATTTGGGGATTTTATTTTTACTTGTGCGTGAGACCTAGCTTCTTGCCAAATTCCATGATTCTAGGTCAACGGGAAGTACCTATAGGTTTTGATTTATTCACGAATGTAAAAACATGCAGTTCATATGACCGTATTTTTTTTTTAAATAGCGCTGGCTTAGAAGCTTGATTTTTGCAACTCCAACTCCATTTACAACCCCACGGGTTCATAGACCTAAGTATTCGAAACCAATTTGATACCTCCACGCGTTCTTTAGAAAAAGGGTTTTGACAGACAGCCATGGACAACGAAGTAATTCTATAAGGGTACCCTTTTTTACCCAAACAACGCCATAAAATACATGTATTTGTGAGTTAAGTACAATAACATAAAATTAACTATTTTGGTTTTATAATTTTGACCAATGAACAAATTTTAATTATAAGCAGATTAAAAGTATGTGATAACCAGAACTGCACTCTTATGTACTGGATGACAGCGTTCAATTTATAGGTAACTGAGATAGTAATAAATGGTTCATCAAACGTCTTGTTGACATGTTTATATGTAATTTATTCAAGCATTTATGTTGGTCTGATGTAGAAACGTCAACATGTAGTTGAATTATATACAGTCGGTAGCATCAATACGAGAATATATTATGTAGGTAAATACGACATTATACGAGCCAAGCGCATAATGTAACGTGCTGTGCTTCATTTCCTTAGCTTCACCTGTAACTATACAGTTTGTATATAAACAAATTTTTTCAAGATAATTTTAACCAACTTCTAATTTTATTGTTATATCGATTCGAATCGATGCATATACATATAATTCTGAAACAATACAATAATATGCTACCATCGAGTTCATTTCATGATACGGGCGAAGGAAAGGTGGGTACTAAAATTTCTTGATGCGTACCTACCAGTAAGATATTGAGTTTCGATTCGTTTGAACTGTTTTGATGAATTCATGCACATGCTGACGAGGGTCTTATGATATAGCCGGTTTATTTACAGTTAACAACTAAATAGGTCGATAGACAGAATTGTCTGAGAGAGAAAATGTACATTCTTAAAGAATAACAATAACTACTAGTTTTGCGGGTGAGGCACTACTGTCCTAACTGTCAAAAAGATAGAACGTATGTAGTTTTATCTGGCAACAAAATAAAGTTGTTTCACACAGTTTTTTTCGTGTCAAAATAGTACTTCCAAAATTTGTTTTTTAAAATTAATTAAATAAAATTTAGTTTTGTAGTATCACTCTTTAAATATTTTTTAATTTAAAATATGTAACAAACAAATGTTTCACTTAAGATATAATAAATCCGAAAACTATTCTCATTGTCATCGTTTTTATCAATATACCTTGGGATGTCCCTGTATGCTTTTTCACGGTTGCAGGCGTACACTTCATCATTCTGTTTATTGCAACTTTCCTCTACGCTAAAAATTTCTTATTCCAAAAATAGAATTTCTCGCTATTTCTTTCCTCGTACCACTTTAACAAGGCCTGGGATCTCTCAAGGTTTCAAGGAAATTCTTCAGATGAGTATCGAGCAGACGTCCCGTTTTTCGCGATACGCGCGTAGACCTTGGTGTTCATTTAACATCCTTTTATTAGTTATTCTGCTTAGCCTCATCTGAAGAGCTAACGATTTTTGCTTGCGCACGAAGTTCACGACTTCACTGCTTTGATGCCCGCTGGTGTCCTAATCGTCCTCTCTCCGTCTTCTTTATCGTCTATTTGTGTCCACTCCATGTTTAAAAATAGAATAAAATCGAATAAAGTTTTATTTTTAAAAACTTCAAGAATTCTAAATTGAAATACAAATACCTATATTACATTTCTACCCAGTATTCGAAATTGGAAATAAAAAGCATATGTCGAAACAAATATGTCTATTTGCTCCGTTTCTGGGTGTAAAATTATATATAAACGTGTGTGCAATTCACACGAAGAAGAAGGTAGAAGTGAAACGTTCAAATATTTTGGTTTCAAGATAATGAGACGAATGCATCGATGTATCAATATAACTAGATGGGCTGTCCGCGTTCTAAAGTGTCCGCACAGATAGTCATCCAAAACGCAATAAGTCCACCAACCGGCTTTTAGTCAAATGGCTTAGCGCCGAATAAACGTGCACGATGCCGAATTGTATCGTAAAAATTTGTAAAACTACTCGTCAAAGACGCACAAAAAAGCTGAATATCGTATTTGCGGTAAGTAAACATTTTAATTTAAAATTAGTTTATGCCTGCAGACGGTTATTCCATAATTTTTAATTTAATTTGAAAATTATCACGATTTACTTCTCGTCACATTCCCGTAAACAGTGTGGCACGTCCGACCCGTAATATGTATTGGTATCTGAGCGGCCACGGGCGGCATCGTCCCACGCACATTGCGGATGCTTTTATTTAGCTTTTGTTTGCCGACTACAATTCCTTATTATTAAAATTAATAAATCAATCGACAAATGTTAAATTTCCCACGGTTGTTGTGATGCCTTTTCTCGAGTTTTGTACTACGCATGCGCGCACAAACACGTGTTAACACACGTACAACGCTGAGGCCCAAGCAAACTCCCACTATACTTTAAACACAAGTGGAGGGGGTACGAAGCAGAGCAGAAAGAGAACCACGAACATAAGAAACACTGTATAATGCTTCCTATCTCATTTTCGCCCACGTTGAATCTTATGAATTTATGTGTCTGTCTCTTTTTAGTGTCGGTTTTTCGTTTCATCGACTTTTAAATCACAACGATGCTAAAGAAGTTTTCACTTAAAAAAAGACATTTAAGTCTGTATGTCAGTTGTCTGGGACCCATAGTACAAGCTTTGCTCAGTTTGGGAGTAGATGGCGCTGTATGGGATGTCTCAGGTATTATTATTATTATGATTATAACCCAACTAGGTACGACATTAAGGGAGATGAAATGATTACTTTGTATACGTTTGATGATGACATATTATCCCAGGTTGGGCTTCGTAGATAGGGACGTAATATGTCATTTGCAAACATACGTTAAAAAAGTTGAGGAATCAGGAGAGGACAGAGAAAGGGCGACCCGTTTCGTTTGCTCGTTAGTAGAAATAGCATTGTTCCGTTCAATGCCCTCACTTTCCCCTCTCATTCATCGGGTAAAACAAAAAAAACACCGAGTTCTAACAATTAAAAAAAAAATAAGCACAATATTTTATCTAAAAATTATATTTAGGACATTTCGCCTGTCGGAGCTTGCATAAAGTCTCTGCTGACCTTGTACTCACAAGAACCTCGTATTAAAAGTTTATCAGATTCACTGTGCACGTGATTAAGGTACAAATGAACAAGTTTACTTTCAAAATACTTTGAATTGAAGAAGAAAACTAATTGAATAAAAAATACTTCAGAAGGTTGTTACACAAATGAATATATTTAGCTTTTGTGAAAACATCCTTGAATTTAACGTAATATACAAAATAATAAATGATATTTAAAAAAAAAAATATTCAATACTGCTTTTAGGCGGTGCGGTGACATAGTTGCGGGTTGTCTCTTCCGAGTCGGTGTTTAACTGTATTCTATTGTTCCTTACTACAACAAAGCTTAGAATTGGACACAAGTTTGTTATCTACATGAGAACAATTAACTTCATACAGAGGCCAAGTTTCTAACCGTAGCGTAGGTTTAGTTGAGTTTCTCTATATGTATATGGCAATTATTAGTTAACCTGAAATGTAATCCTTTGATGTCAATAATAAAATAAATTATGAAAATGTTATGAGATAATATCCAGGCAAAAATGATTTATAGATTACCTACATTTTAACAATAATCTACTGTATATTACATTTATAAGTTGTAAGCGTAAATTGTGACACAACCTAAGTATTTGAAAAATAAAACAGTTTTCGTACGTATAGTACCTACGTATTCACGAAGTATAAAGTGTACCTACTTATATCGGCAGAGTGTAAAGGCGAATATTGTAAACAGTACTGATTCTTATAGAATGCAAAATATGAATAGGTGTTTGTAACAAAGAAGTATCTTGTGGTGGAACACAGAATAAATAAATACAAGTAATTAATCGGAAATTATATTCAGAAAAAATCGGATTTAAATTTATTTTAGTAATGCTGAGTAAAGAACAAATGTGTTATGTCGATGGTGTAGCCCGAGAGCTAGTGAACAAGAATGGTCACGAGAAATAAAATTTACATTTTTGAAAGGTCATAGTAGGTACTTACAGAGCTTACAAATATTTAAACCAAAGCATAAATTTCTTAATTCAAAGGATGTTACTTGAATTAAGAATTATAATCATATTTGTCGAAGTAATTAAAAATCTTAATGTCACTTATTTAGTCTAAGAAAATTAATTTGTTCCAAATATCAAGAATTTTAAATTGAGAAACAATACTTTCTTGCCATAAATAATAATAATTACTTGTATGGAATTCTTCCAATACTTTGCAGAAAACGACGGATTTTACGCAGAAAAAAGTGAGGAATGCGCTTTCTTGTTTTGCGTTATGAAGGAGAATAGTTTTAAGTACCTATAGAATAAGAGATAGCACGTCGCTCATTTTGCAACACTGGAGTACCTTGTCAGATGCTATTTTGTAAAGGGCCTGAAGACGGAAGTAGTTGTAACACGACTAACGGCTTCAGCCGGGCAAGATGAGCTGATAAGACAGCGACGTCAACATAACATAGGTGGGTAGATAGGTAGATAGTGGATGCCCGTGATGTGATTAAAATTATCAATGGTCACGTGGATTCACCCGTTCTGCTGTCGAGTATTTCGCTTCGCTGCCCAAGCCGACTTAGTCTCCGTTGTAAAGATTTATTCAATTTTTCTAACTTCGATTTGTTTAATATCAGCCTTTCTCAGTTGAAGCAGTCGCTGAGACAGGCTGATTCCGTGTAAATTGTCGAGGAAAATAATAGTACTGCTGACCTATTCCTGTAAATTAGTCTAATACCATTAATCTATCTATTTTATAGGTATTACATTTATTAATTTATTTATATTGTGGCTCTCAATACTATGATAAACTGTACTGTATTATGTTTGATTCTTCATTTAATTGACTTGTGTCTACTAATTTACTTGCTCTGTATTATGTCGTTATCGTTTTCATTGTTTTGCTTTTTTTTTTACTTTATGGGTGGAAACAGTAGGTCTATTTTTTTGTATTAGTTTTATCTTACCCATATTTTTTTTGTACCGTTTGTTTCCTGAATAAATAAATAAATAAATAAATGAATGAATGAACGAATGAACGAATGAACGAAAGAACGAATGAATGAATTAACGAATTAACGAATTAACGAAGTAACGAATTAACGAATTAACGAATGAATGAATAAACGAATGAACTAATGAACAAATGAACGTATGAACGAATGAACGAAGGAACGAACGAATGAATGAACGAAGGAACGAACGAATGAATGAATGAATGCATGAACGAATGAACGAATGAACAAATGAATGAATGAATGAATGAATGAACGAATGGAATGAATGAATGAAAGAATGGATGAATGAATGAATGAATGAATGAATGAATGAATAAATAAATAAATAAATAAATAAACAAATAAATAAATGCCTTGTCCCGCTTGCTCTGGCTGAGCATCAGTCAGACCAGCAGACAGATTACTGCAGTACGGACACTATAGCCTCAGGTTTCTGATGATGGTCAGGTTGTGTCGGTACTCAAACTCGCCTGTTTAAAGATATCACAATTTTGATTCAATAAAGGCAACGTATTTCACTCAAGTTTTTGTAGTTCTTGGCTGTAAAAAGACATGATTCTTGGAAAAAGAACGAAATATCACATTAGATAAACACGAAAGTACATTGATTGAAATTAATGAGTCTCTTGAATGTAAGAATTGTTATATCTTGAGTGAAAATTTTACGACTTTCCTTATATGGGTAACGCTAAATATCTTGGCTCAAGTAAACTTTAAAGCAAACAAAGCAATTGATATTTTCTGTGCAGTCATATATAGAGCTGCACACCCAGTTTTATAGCAAGGCGTTCATACGAAAATTTTAAAAAATTCCTAAACATTATTTACCTTTATAATGCCTTTGAGTATACTTTTTCAATTTCCCGAAGTGATTTAGTAAACAAAAAAAAAATATCGTGTTTTTACGCATCGAAAATAATTTATATCTCGAATATCTCAATATTTTGAACGACAACTACCATTCTTTCGTAAGTAAACTAAAACTCAAATAAAACATATTTTATTTTCGTAATTTGTTAACAGTAATGAAATCAAAATGTTTAGACATCGCTTGACAAAAACATTTTCAATATCCCAATTATGTACGAGTATTAAACCTTTACATAAAGTGTGTAATTATTTACTCAGTATACGCGATAACGGATACCAAAAAAAAACATTAAGGAATATAATTTATTCGCTTTTGCTTTTACCGGAATATGAAATTGTTTACTTTGCATTTTGTTTTTGTACTTATATAAATATTTGGATACCAATACTTCCGGTTCAAGCAAGATTCCGTGTGTCGTCACTGCTGCTTATTATGTATTTGTTAGTATGGTAAAAACTTAAAACTTACTGAATAGCTTACGATGATCTGTAAGGTGAATTGAGTTATTTTTAACCAACTTCGAGACGTAATGTTTCTAAGAAAAATAAAGAAAAATAATCACAAAATCTGTATGTTTTCTACCGACACGAATAAATTTATGCCATCATCGATAATATTTTTACAAACCTGGCCGATTCCGAAACATCAAGATTTCCTCCATGAAAAAAAAATACGAAGTCACTCCTTGAAATACACTTTCAACAACCATATATTCATTAAAACTTATAGTATCTTGTTGAAATTAAGAAAATACACATATATCTACATTGATAGAAAAACTTCATTCTAGATTTCACTCTATAATTTTTTTATGTATTTTTAAGATTAATTCAACGGCGCGCCTAGAAATGAATGTTTGCATCTTTTGCATCTTTTGCACCCGTATCGACAGTGGCGGGTTACGCGTACTGCTAGTCAAGCTATTGACCACCGAACTATGAATACAATAGATTCTAATCTATCTCTAAGCGCACGCTTGTCAAATTCCTTGACTCATGTCCGACAAATTTTATCAACTTCATTTTTTTTTTTTTTTTTTGTTTAGTGAGGGCCGAATCTGCTTACAGACATCTGCACGCCCGACCTACCGCGCAGATAGTGCCGGGTTGGGATTTCTACACAGAAGGTGCAGCCCGACCGGCTAAACGACTCCTCAACCTATACTCCGGAGAGCGTATAGGATTTGACATGAACGACGACCGGACGCATTGAGGATGCTTCGGTGCGTTAGTGCCTATTGGCGGGCGGCGCCTTAAGGGCGCCGTCTCGTAGGCTTATGATTAAAATTAAAATTAAGAATTAAAAATTCGGCAATGGAGGGCAGTTCGAGCTGGACGGCCCGACTGTGAACAAACAAGGCTCAGATGCCGTTCGAACAGATTTGCTACGTTAACTAGGTAATATCGGGCGCTAGGTACTGTTCGCCTATGTCAGACTGAAGGTCTGATCTGCCTGCATTCCTGAGACTCTCAACCTCGGTGGTGAGATCGTCAGGAGGATCTGTTAGTGCATTCCGTGGACGTCTGAGAAAGTGGGTGGCGGGCGGGGGCTCGTAAGAGGCCGCTGCCGAAAGTAGCGTGTTGGGGTGCGCGACCGCAGCGGCGAAGAAGCGCTCTGACGCGTCCTTCATGTACTTGGAAAGAGTTGGTAAGTCGAAATCGCTGTGAAGTATACTATTTCGAACGTACCAAGGAGAATCTACTGCTTTTCTACAGAATCTGTTCTGTATGACCTGTAGCGGTTTAAGTATCGATTCTTTGGCGTAAGCGAAGACCGGGCATGCATAAGTCATGACCGGTCTGATAGCCATCACATAGAGTGTGCGCTTGTTGCGCATCGACATCTTACTACGGCTACCTATCATACAGGACAGGCGGGCCATATAAAATTTGGCAAGTTTGCTAACACGTTTGACATGATCGCGAAAGTGCAGATGCTTGTCAAGCGTAATACCTAAATATTTATAACTATGTTGCCACGGAATATTGACACCGGACATTTTCAGTGAGTCTATGTTTTTTGGGAGGAGTGAGGGGTCTTTCGCTTTGGAATGGCGAAAACAGATGGCCGCGGATTTGTCCGGATTTAGTTCAATCCTCCATAGGCGAAACCACTGCGTGAGTTCGTCTATAGAGGACTGAAGTCTAGGAGCGATATGACTATTAACGCGCGCGCGAAAATAGAGCACTGTGTCGTCGGCGAACAGTGCTAATTGGACTCCGTTGCGCGGAAACGGAATATCGTTGGTATACGCTGAGTACAGTATCGGGCTGAGAGTGGAGCCTTGCGGGACTCCAGCTTTTAACGTTTTCCGCGTTGAGAGTGATTTCTCGTGTTTATAGACGAATTGTCGGTCGGTGAGATAGTCTTGGATTATAAAAACTAATCTATCTGGGACTTCAAGTTTATGCAGCTTGTATATTAAGCCTGCATGCCAAACTTTGTCAAAAGCTTTGGCTACGTCGAAAAATACTGCTACGGTTTTATCTTTCCGTTTGAAATCGGAAGATATGTATTCAACTAAGCGGAGAGCTTGTTGAGGGCAAGAGTGTCGGGGACGAAAGCCAAATTGCTCGTCTATGATTAGTCCCTTTCCAAATAAATGATCGCAGAGACGAGTCTTTAAAACTTTTTCGTAGAGTTTGCCCATAACCTTGAGGAGGCTTATGGGTCTGTAACTGGTGGGAAGATCTCGAGGTTTGCCTGGCTTGGGAATGCCGATTACGACGGCTTCCTTCCAGATCGGTGGAAAGTAGCAGTTTTTGAAACAAGTGTTGAAAATGGTTGCCAGAAGGGCGACTAATGGAAAAGAAAAGCATTTGAGTGCTTTGTTATTGATGCCATCGAGACCCGGAGCTTTTTTGTTTTTAAGCTCCTTAATATGTTTACTAATTTCCTCACAAGTGACTGGGGGAAGGTCCGCTGAGGGCGGACGGGCCGCGTGATTGCGTACGTCGTTTTCGACGTAGGCTACGTGAGAGGGGTCGCACGGAAGTGTGCTTATCGAACATTGGGCGTCAAGACTATCTGCAAGACAGTCAGCTTTTTTGTTATCGTCGAACGCGAGGGAGCTATCTGGTTTCTTAAGTGGGGGGGACGCGGCGTGTCCGTCTAAACGGAGCGCTTTGGCGACACTCCAGTAGGCCTTATGGGTTGGCTTAATGCCTTCCATAAGGTCGTTCCACTGTTCGTTACGTAACTCACTTATGCGCGCTCTCACACGGCGTTGGAGGGCGCGCGCTCGTGACCTATATTCGGGCATGGGATATGCGCTCGCGCGGCGCAGAGCAACGTTTTTGACTCTTATGAGTTCGCGCACGTCAGGCGGCAGGTTCAGGCGGGGTTTAGCCGCCGGCGCCTTCCGCGAGCAGTCCGCGATCACTTTTTGAACGTGCTCAGTAAGAGCCCCTATAGCTAAATCTATATCATTATTGGAATTAATTTCCGATGGGATTTTATTAAGATCGGGGGTATCGATTTTTTGGAGCGCGGCTTGGACTTTATCCCAGTCGGTGATGAATTTGGGGTCCTCCGGCGGATTTTCCGGTGAACCCAATTTCATGAGAACGGGCCGGTGATCTGAGCTCAGGGCGTGAAGCGTCTCGATAGAACTCAGTTTCAGCGCCACGTTTTTAAGAACTGCAAAATCCAGAATTTCTGGATGATGAGTATTATTATCGGGAAATCGCGTCGGTGTAAGTGGCGCGATTGTGTCTAAATTAAGGGCCTCGGCTAGGACCGATAGCCTGCGGCCGTTCATATTGGTGGCCACACAGTTCCAATCTGTGTGTTTACTATTAAGATCGCCGAATAAGAGAACGGAATCTCCAAGGGCGAGAAGGGCTTCTATGTCGCTCCGGAGCAACTCACTAGTCGGCGGTAGGTACACAGAGGCTATGATAAGGGCCCCGTGACCGGTCATAGCCAATCTGCACACTGTCGCCTCTACGTTAATAAGAGAGGGCGCGTCGATAGGGCAGCAATACAGCGAGCGTTTAAAATACACTGCGGTACCCCCGCCCCTTCCGCGTTCGCGGTCCGTTCTAAGTAAATTATAATTATTAATTTTGCAGGTCCTGGGCCTTTTGTTTGATAAAAAGGTTTCTTGGACTAATATGATGTCTACGCTGTACTCAGACGCACATTCGCCTAACTCTATAAAATTGGTATTAAGGCCGCGCGCGTTGAACGACATAATCGAGACCGAACTCGGTTTATGTCGCCCAGCGCGAGCGCCCAGTGTGCACGCGGGTGCACTCATTACAATTTAAAGTTGAAAATTAAAAATTTAAAAATTTAGAAGGATTTAAAAAATTAAAAATTAAATTTAAATTTATAATTGAAAGAGTTTAATAAAGTGATTCAATCACTTTAGGGTAACGACTAAGGGCAGCCATTCTGTCCTTAGTGCATTTACTATTTGAGATCTCCGAGGCCAAGGCGGCGACCTCATCTTCGGAGACCTCGGCTATGGCCGCTTTTATTAACCTTAAGTTTGCGAGGAATGAGCTCGCATCTTTAAGAGGTTTAATGGGCACGGGCCCGGTATTACGAGCAGCCGGTGCAGCCGCCTTTGGGATGGGACGCGGTCCCCATGCAGTCACGGGCGCGGCGGGGCGAGCGGTCGTGGGAGCGAGAGGGCCGTTAAAGTGCGGGCGCCGTTGAATAAGCACCGGGAAATGGGTCGTGTTGTGGACCGCCGGGGCCCATTGCCTTTGTGCGGGACGCACTGGCGGTGGAGAGAATTTAGGCGCTTTAGGGCAGCCTCTATAATTGGCCGTATGGCCGGTTTGTTGGCAGAGGACGCACGCTGGTGGTCCGTCCTTTGCCTTATCACGCGGGCACTCTGAGGTGAAGTGGGGCGTGAGACATTTAACACAACGCGGATTCGCGTTGCAGTTAATAGAAGCGTGGCCGTATAGTTGACAACGATGACATTGCATAGGGCCGCCGCGGCGCCACGGAGCTTCTGTGCGAATGCCAGAAAGGCCGGCTATTTTGATATTGCTGTGAAGAATGAGCTTGCCGAGCTCATTCTTTTCTAGGATAGCTAGGACGAGGCCTAGCGATGATCCATCGCGCCTATGTAGGCGGTGGACCGAAATGACGGGATAATTTTGGGACTGAAGGTCCTCAATTATGGTCTTATCATCGACTTCGTCGGGAATACCGCGAAGGATGACCTTTAATTTGCGCTCTTCAGCGAGCGCGAACGTATGAAATTGGATTTTAGCATCCGTTAAATAGCGCGTGAGAGCGCGAAAAGAGTCGGTATCGTTAACTGAGATGCGAATACCTTCGGAGGTATTCACCGCTTTATTATAAATGATGTGGCGTTGGCCGCACACGGCTGCGACCACCGTCCATTTGGATTTGTCCCGAAGGACGACGGGCGGGGGTGATTTCCCAGCGGGCGGGGGGGTTGGCTTATGAGCCGTGATTTTATTGTGCGCCGCTACGGCGTCACGAGTGAGCGCTGAAGGCGCGGGAGCGAGAAGGGCGCGGGCGGTGGCTTGGTGTGCGGCGGCCGCGAGGGGAGGGGGAGGGTCGACTACCATCGACTCGGCAGAGGTAGCGAGTTGGCGACGGTCGCACGCTCGCTTCTTTTTGCGGCCGGCTTTGACTAATTCAAAGCCGTCGTTAGCGGGGTCGGGGGTTGCGGACTCCACGATTGTTGAGTCCGAGTCGGAAGAGTCCGATTCGGAGCCCGAGGCGGGGCGGGGGCGCTTACCGCCCGTAGTTGAACCGTTATCTGACATAGTGTCAGACATGCACGAGTGCGAGCGAGAGGGCGTGGCGTCACTCTCCGTCTCGCTCACACTCGTGGCCGGTGAGGCCGGCGAATCGGGGATGACGGCGGTCGTACTAGCGCGCGGGGTAGGGGCGGGCGTGCTCTCGGAGTTATCCGGAGCGATGAAGATTTTGGCCAAGTTAATGTTGGCCGGAATGGTGAGGCCATGAGCGGCCGCTAAGGAAATGATAAGAGCCATGAACTCTTCTAATGATTTTGCCTGAGGGGCGGGGGGGGGGGGGTTTCGCGGCGGGCATTTTGTGGGTGAGTAGTGAGTGCGTGAGTGAGTGTGTGTAGTGTATGAGGTGTATACCTACGCTAACACCTACGGTGCGTCCCCTAGTTTCGCGTGAGCAAAACCAGGGGGTGCGTACCTAAGGGCCCTAGCTGCCTCGACTGAGAGACCGCCAAGAGATACTCAATTGGCGGCCAAACTACAGCCGAAGAATAGGTAGAAGGATAGGAGAGGTGGGCGGGCGACACCAGGCGTCGACGAGGGTAGCCCCCAAGGTCGGTGGTACCTGGCCCGTCGGTTAACTTGCCGTTCCCGTTAGGGAAAGGCGAGCGGACCGGTCACCGCTCCGAATCGGATTGTTGGCAACGTTATGCGTTTCCACCGATTCGACCACAGTAATAATATCGTGGATTTGCAAAGCGTATGTGAATGGAAGTAGCTTTGAAAAAAGCTTTTTATGAAGCACTGCACAAGAACTCGCGAACGATTTCGGGCGCAATGTGAGACGTCCGCGCGGGTCGGACGCTCAGAGCAAACTGAATCAACTTCATTTACTTTAAATTTTTTTATCAGTGTATCAGCCTTTCATTCGTTGTGCCTATGTAACTAGTTGTGACGAAAAGATCTAGGTAACCAATCAGGTGGGCCATATGCGCGTCCTTCTCGTCTTCCTTCTTCTTCCTATTGCTTAAATGTGATAATTTTGGTCCTAGACCTAAACAGCCAGTCTTACATCTCTATTCAACTAATTCATAGTTTCATAGCTTGACTAAAAATTTTATATAAGAATATAGACAATCTGGAGTATTTAAGTATTTTTTTTTAATATATATATATATGGATTTTCAAAGAAAAATCGATTGTTAAAAATTTATAACTGCTGACATAACTACGCTACGCTAATATACGCTACGCTAATATACGCTACGCTAATATACGCTACGCTAATATACGCTACGCTAATATACGCTACGCTAATATACGCTACGCTAATATACGCTACGCTAATATAGTTACGATGTTCTACGTATTGCACTTGTTTGTTGTCGGGTGTCGATTGCAGCAGGTACTAGTGATGTCACTTTAATGTTTCACGTTATCTTTTTATGTCGCTGTCAATACGCTTCCTAAATATTCATAATAAAAAATTTTTTTTTGGCCTTGTCGCAAAATCTTCAACAATGCCCATTGTTCAAGGCCATCGGCATTGTTAGTCTTAAAATTTATTCTGCTTGTAAGTTCGAAACTTTGATATTCTTTTCAATACATTAAATTGTAGAAATATCCCTAAAAGATTGTCGATTTCCTAAACTTGTTATTAATATGCTATTTTGATTAGACTCCGATTAAAATAATGTTTAATGTCAATAGATAGATGAAAATAAAACAAAATTTTCTTAATAAAGACAAAAGTACCGTCCCGAAATTCTGCTTTCACAAAATTCATCTGGGAATACTAAAATATCTTCAATTCATGTTCCGTTAATTAATTTCGACAGTGGAATGACAGAATATTCCTTAAGAATAATGTTCCAAGAAACTGTCCAAGGAAATTAAAGAATAATACTTCGAATATTCGGTATTAACACTGCAAGATTTGTGTTTAGAAAACAAAAGGGTTTGTTTTTAATTAATTTATGTCGATGTATTACACACGATGTATACACACTTTTTCTTAAACGCTATAAAGTGTTTAATATTAAATTTATAAGAAATTATGCGCTTTTAAAAGGATTCTACGTAATCCGATATAATCAGATCAGTTATCGGGAACCATGAAAATTTAATTGTGATCGAGCCTCGAAGAAGCCTTACACGAAGCGGTTGTGAACAGCCTTGTTCATCGAGCACCCGTAATTTTCCCTTGGAAACAGAATTTTTTTTAATAGATTGAAACATCAAGGCAACAAATGAGAAAAGACATCAAACAAGAATTTCCAAAATTTCCTCAATTAAAGAAATATAAGGTATGATGAGGCGAATTAAATTTATTTGCATGAAGTGACATTATATCACTTATTGTGCTGTATCATCGTCAAATTATGTTTAGAAGAGTAAAATGTACTGCTTTAGAGGTGGATGTTTTTTTGTGTATGTAATAAGTCGTTGGATGGACACACTTTGTCATCTCCACATAATATAATACAATCTATAACAACATATATATAGTCTATCTATCTATAGGTAATATAACGTATTAATGTGGGACACCTTACATGCAGTTATCTAATCCCAAACCAGGCAGAGCCAGTATCCGGTACTGGACGACTGATATACGTAGGTACTCAGATGTGGGGAATCGGGGAAAGGATATTCAAGGATGATTTTGAAAAGAGAATAATACTTTTAGATTATTTAGTAGTAGGAGTAATGACGTACGGAGTGGAACTGTGGGTTAAGGAATAGGGGAAATAGGAAGAGTACAATAAAAATATATTTAGTGGACGTTGGGACTTGAGGGACGGGCTCCAGACAATATAGTTTATTTAGAAACGGAAATAAATAAAATGCGAATAAGGGCAGGAAAACAAGTAGCAAGATTTGAGTATAAAGTTAAATCTAAAGGCAAAACGTTATTAGAAAAACATCTGAACGGAAAAGAAAAAAGGGTGGAAGAGAAAAATTAAAGGAAAGAGAAAGTTCCTAGACAAAGAAGACAAGATGGCGAGAAGTTGGAGAACTTGATTGAGAGACGACAAGTAGAGAGGCAAGGCAAATGGGTTATTACAACACATACATATATGGATATTTACACCCAAACGCGGAACAAATATACATGTTTATGATGCATTGATCATACAATATACCAACTAACGCGTAACGGCTCAACCGATTTCGATGAAATTCTATATACACAAACGACTCTTCATTGCACAAAAGATTAGCTTATGAAACGTATTTTTTTATTCACGAACCTCCTTGAAACACGTTATAAAATAGTCAGTCATAAAGTTGACTCAGCTTTATTCATACTTTTACAAGGCTACGCTCGCAGCCGACTCGAGCGACTTAAATAAATGTCGGCTGTACTTTATTTTAGTGGATAATATCTAAGATCGACAGACAGAAACATATTTTACGGTACCTACTAAATATATTTTCCAAACGGCGAAAAGAAACAAAAGTTTTGTGGAATAACTTTGAATAATGCGGGTGTCGACCTTGCACACAAGTAATCTACAAAACAAATAATTAAAGTGTTTGCTGAATTTAAAAATTCAACTTTTAAGAAGGCGAAAAGGGTGTCCAAGTATAAGCCCTAAAAATAGGAAAAAAGTAAATCACGTATTTTTCAACTCGAGTCTTTGTACAAAAATAATCTATCAAATGAAAGCTTTGAGATGATGAAAAAGTGTTTATATACCATCAGCCCATTAGTCCCACTGCAAGGGCTCAGCCCTCCCCTGGGGATGAGGTGCTCGGAGCTTAATCCACCACGTTGCTCCAGTGCAAGTTGGTGGAATTTAACGACCGACACCTATTGGCGACAACCGGGCCCGACGGTATGACAACCAGTAAGAAAGAGGTTGAACAAATTCAACCACTAAAGGGGGGATAAGAGGTGCTAAAGTTTATATGGAAAAAATACAAATCAAACACAAGTGAATATACAAATAGAATAATTTAAGTTTTTAATATAATCACGTTGTTATTGTTAAAAACATAAACGAATAAAGGAATTGTTAAAAATACGCAAAAATTACAGGTTTCACGAAATCACGAAAAAAACACTATTAATTCCTATTAAGTCCTTAATAGGAATTAATAGAAATAGAAGTTTAATTTATAACGCGCTCAAAAGGGGCCTTTTTATATATCAACACACACCCTGAACGAACCGCCGGTGTAGAAAGTTGAAATTTCATATAGAGATTCCTTATATTATAATAGACAGAGATTTTTCAAAATTCAACCACTTTATGGAAGTGAAATTGAGGTTGAAGTTTTCAAAACATTTTAGCTACTCAACGCTGCATTTGCCTATAGATAGGTAGTTGCCATTCGCTTATTGTCGTCATTACCAAAGTGCTACCTAACCAACCTAACTTAGATAACTCCTGTCTTCATAAGCATGCCATAAAAACTACACTATTATCACCTATACTATTAAACGGACGAAGTCGCAGGCGGACAGTAGTAGGTACATGCGTTTTTAAAACATTTATGACATACGGCGGAAGAGTATTTTTTGTTACTTTTATACTTGTTTTTTTTAAACGATTACTTATCAAAAATAAATACTTAATTGGAATTTTGTTTTAAACATTCTTATTTTATAACCTTCCTATTTTCTTGGTGGTACATACATTCACAAAATATTTCCTGTTTATTACGGAGAGATGAATTAATTGGTTGGTACATATACCAGTGGTTACACTTCTGTGTTTATTTAACTTCCTGTAATACGTAGCTAATCAATTATAACCAATAATCAAAAACTTTAAAAATTCAATCTTCGTATTTAATATTTATTATTAAATCTATTTTTATTGAAAGTGGTTAATTAAATTTTTCATGTAAATAGTATATTAGTAGACGATTTCGGTATATAGCAATAAAACCACTTCCTTTCAGATGTGCATAGGAAAATTTAGTGTATTTATTTGTTTACATCAATCATATAATAAGAATGATGAAAAAACTCATAGCCTAACAGTAAATTGTTTATTTTTTCTGGCCGCCTGTTTAACTTTACAGTTTGAATTACAAAAGATATCAGGCATTCCGGTCCGAAAAAAAGAGGAATAATTCCAACAGCAAGGCCCCAAACTATTGTTTTGGACTGGATATTGTAAAATTGTTTACAACCGATGTTTGTTTCAATTTTTTTACTATCAAAGCATGCAAATTAATTGCATTCTTAAACGATTAACAGCTCAAAGAAACATCGTCATTGTGTCAAATATATTTACGCGTCTTTATGTTATTACGTGTTTATATAAATATATAAGTGTCACAGTTTGAGATATCTATATGGTTTAACTATTAGAAATAATACTAGGTTTGGCTTTGCAATATTTTTATTGTGGGCCAAAAATTGATGGATTGTGCTTGATGTCTTTTGATAAGTTGGCTTAGTACTCGGTGCGTATCGGGCCACGCGCAGTATAGGGTTTCATAGTTGCTCGTCACAGTACGTGTGAATACAAATAAAAATAATTAAATCAAAAAACATTTTGCCAAATGTATCTAGTTTTAGTTTACCTATTAACTAACCTAAAATTTTCTATGGAATCTCTACGAAATTTTTACTTTCCCCAACACATATTAATCGTTAACTTATACAGCCTAGACAGCTGTGACAGTCTTTCTCTAATATACTACTGTGTGACTACTTTTCACATATCCGAAAACAACGGTTTAGCTGGTGATAAGAATCAGGACTTTAGTAGCACATCCTTCAACAGCTATTAAATTAAATAAAAAAATCTGCAATTCGTAAGCATAATTTTTCAAGGTCCTATCTATTGACATCCCTCACCAAAATGTGCGCTGGATTTTTTTTAGTCCCTTGCACGTATGTGTGAGCTACACCAAAAAAATACTCTATTCTGTAGCCGTTTATAGCTAAGACCTACCTTCTATTCCTTACAAGATGAAATTTTAACAACCATCCAAATTTTAATATAACGATCTTTGGTAAAAAACCGATATGGCTGTCTTGTTTCCTTTTAGTATCGTTCAATAGAAAAATATTGAGATATGACTACACAAACCTTTTACAAAACCAATCAAACCAAACCTTTGTTTTAAAAAACCAATAACTCTAGTCACCATTCACAGCTGCTACATGCCCCGTTTCGGTCTCAAGGTCTCAGGTGTGTCTTGAAAAAAAAGGCAACCAAACTTTATAAAATAATACTGTAGAAAAAATAATTTATTATGAAAATGTAACATAATATTTATTATTTACGTACTGAGGTCTATTGGTGATACCTAACAACTAGAATTTTTTTGGATTATTGTTTAAATTTCAGCCTGTAGAGTGCCAATAGTTTCTGAGAAAAAGTTAGTCAGACGGACTTGGCAAAACTACAAGGGTTTCGGTTTTTGCCATTTAATTGTGGAATTCTAATTATTAATGCCGAAGTAAAATGCAAAGAGATATCAAGAAAAACCGACAGTTTCGATCAATCAGACCTACAAATTCCAATTATGAATTCAAAAACAATTTGACAACTCTCGGAAGTGATTATACTCCGGTTGAGTGATTCCAAGGGCCTTCTTGTGTACTTTAATATAACGATGAATACGTAAATACGAGATAATTTAATAACGATTGGCAACCCTGATTTCACGTGAGATCGTGAAAATCTTTACATCGTTTCCACTCCCGTTACGCTTCTCGTTTATCTCACTTTCTACGTGTCTGACTTAATTTGTTTTGTTTGCAGATGTAATAACACGATCAATATAAACGAAAAATCGCAAATACAGATTAATCCTTCATATTTAAAAGTGAGTTTGTTGGGTTACATAAAAAAGATGTTCTCATACTAAAAAGCCTAAAATAAAATATACTCCTATGTAAAACAGCCTTTTTTTAAAAACAAGCTTTTCAATTAAAAATAACGAATGGTCAACGTTTAAAGCTCAAAAGCTCGCCAGTTTACATTGGCCCTACGGGTGTACATGCGAGTTTTAACCTTACCATTGTTGCTCAGACTTCAAGTTCCGTTGGATTACCGCGAACACAAATGTCGAGTGCATCGAGTCTCAGGTGCATGTTGACAGCCGCAAAATTTCTTTTCTGACACGAATATCTCAATTCAAACTTCTTGGATTTTCCGGGTGCCCCTTATACATAAGTATTTGCGCCAGACAATACTCTTTTCATTCGTTCGTGCTAAAACAAACTAAAATAGTTTAGTAAAGTAAACGCGAACCAGGGATGCGACACATCGACAATTGATATCTGGGGCTCGCATTTAAAATAACTAAATAGGAAAATAAATATAGACAAAATAAGTAGTTTTAAGTTGTCTCAGACAAGGCAGTTAAATAAAATTACAACGTTGTCGATAGAGTATAAACTGATCGTTCGACACCCACAACGCAACGTCTTAACCGATTTATAATGATCAGGGAAATGATTAGGTACGATTCATGTAAGTAGATAATAGGTTAATTTATTATCCATTAACGTACAGTAATTAAAAATTCTAGTTAGTGCAAATAAATTGTTCAAATAATTCTGCTTCAAACGTGCCGCCGGCCTTGATCAACCCTCTTCAAAATAATGCAATTCCGAGCCGAAATAAAATGTTTTATCTACGTTCCGTACTTCCTAAGTGAAAAAACTGAACCGCTATAAGATCACTCTGGTGTCTGTCTGTTCGCCTGTTACAGCCTATCTCCGAATCTATTAGATGAATAAGTTGAAATTTCGTACGTACCCATACAGAGTGTGATGATCCAATAACGTACGTTTAGTGTAAATAAATAAAATCTTACTTTGAGAGTTAATTTTATGCGCCAAATTAGAAAATAAAAAATCTTTTGTGAAGTGCATCATGTGACATATCAAATGAAAATGCTTGTTGAATTTATTTTTTTATAACTTTAAAGTCAATAGTTTAAAATAAATACAAACCTTCCGTCAATGTACAATAAAATCAACTTTTGAATAATTTCGGAATTACCCCGGGATGTGTTGTAATTACTCCGACAATCAAAAATCACACCTCAATATTTAAAATGTTTATTGTAAAGAAAATACGAGATATATTTTTATCATAAATCTAAGTAGAGGTAAAATGATATTGTTAGTAAATATAAAATTACTTTAAATAGTTAACCGAAACGTAAAGTTCTACTCAACTCATAAAAAATCCCAGGGATATTATTACCCCATTGTACCTTAAATAAAAAAACATGAGTATTAGATACAGTATTATATTGGTTGTCCCAGAAATCAACGTCAAGTTGCAAACTGGTGATGAGGCAAGTGGTGAAAGTTATCAGAAAAATATTTAAAAACATCTTAGTCATGCACTTTCAAAAAGAACAAAAAAAAAAAAAACGATAAGACTGATACTCCGTTATGATTTTTCAAGCACTATGACTGCCAAACCGCATTGAAGCAGCGTGGTGGATTTAAGCTCCAGGCCCCTCACCTCGAGGGGAGGCCTAAGCCCCTGCAGTGGGGCATAAAAAGGGCTGACGGAAATGACTGTAAATCTTTACTTTTCTTCAATTTCTTTGGTGTAACCCTGAATAACTCTTTCTGAATAACCCTGAATTGCAGTCTAAAATGAAAACAACTACCTCACATCCTCACAAAGCTTTAGCTTTTTCCTTTTTTTGATGTCTGTAATTTTAAAACTGCAAGATTACATTTTTTTTAAATTTTTCGGATAACTATTTTTTGGATACTTTCCTCATTACTTGTTTCCGACTTGACGTTGATTTTTGGGACAGCCTGTATACAGTTAACATAAACCAATTTACTTAAATTACCAAATAACCAATTTACTAAAATTTGCATTTTAAACTTTATTGCAAATTTTAGTCGACTTGCGTAAAACAAATAAACAGCAATATTGACAAGACAAACAATTAAACACACAATGATTTCTTCCTGCTTTTGAAAATATCTGAATAAAATTAAAGTACTTACCTACCTGTCAAATACCGGTTTCAGGTCACAGTGAAACGTTGTTATGATTCATGGTTTTTGTTTTGTATACGTGGTGAATAATGCATATGTCACCGTGAATGTCCGAAATGCTGCGTATCTCAAGACGCACTAGTGCATGTTGACATTCACCAAGCTTGCGGAGAAAGTCAAAGCCAAATCGGGAAGGAAAAAGAATTTATTAATTTATGAGGAGAAAAAAAGTCGAGAGCACAGTCTAAAGAATTATTTCAATACATTTGCTATCAATACGGTCTTTATGACATGGAAACTTGTACCGTAATGTTGTATTTTACAGTAGGTACTAGGCCTTTTTACTTTAAACCAATCACAAACGAGCATCCTGTTTGTAACGCATGCGTAAACCACGAAAGCAACCCACTCGCACCCTTAGCTCCCGCCATTATTACATTTGAAGTATCGTGTAAGTATGAAATTCGTCGTATGATGCTCGTACTCAGTAAGCTGGCTATTATAATCATCGGTTTATTATAAGCTCTCGGCTTCGCCTTGTACCTATGAACACCTCGACTATAATATGCAGCTTACCGTACTTGCATCATAATGTACTATAATTTAAACAGGATTTACAATTTGTCCCGTTTATTGACGCTTTAATGCTGTAAAAATTATTCCCCTAATACCAACACTTTATTTTTGGCATGACTTTCAAATTGTAGTCGTAATCAAGATCTGAGGTGAAGTCTGGGGTTGCATGCTGAGAAACCAAAGGATTATACTGGTGCTTTTTTGTTTCTTAAAACGCAATACAATAATTAGTATATTATTAATATTTCTGCATAAATTGTATTAATTGAGGCTAAAATCGTTCAGTGTCAAAAAAAAAATACCTGTAATTCATCTGGTATACCCTACTCTTGAAGAGAGTCTATTTACTTGACTATAGTCAAGTTGGATTATGAGTAAGTTGAAATCACCAAGAATTAAGAATAAATCGTTAGGACATGACCTAATAACATGCGAAAAGTGTTATTTAAGTTCTCATCACGGAGATAAAGTGTGCGGTATATAGTTTGTCTGTAACTCTGACTTGTTTATAAGTGATCGTTACCAAGTCAAGATATCTTCCGTCAAGGAACAGCATTTAAGGCTGTAAACGACGCTAGTTCGCGATGGACAGCGAAAAGTATTCCACCTCTTTTTCTTTGTGGCTGAATAATATCGCCTCTATACAACATAACTACTGTCAGAAAGCTGATAAAATAATAACTAGCTTAGATAGCCTAGAGGAAGCCATCATTATCGATGCGTAAACAAAAATCGAAGTATTCGCTTTGATTTTGGTTTAGAACACATTTAGAAATGATGTGTAAATATGCATGAAACAAAATTATTAAGGGAGAGTTACTCAGGATATAATATTTATAGATTTATGGATTTTTTTATTATCAATGGGATCGATCTTTTGATTTATCTATATAAGATTGATTAGGCTTCTTCACGTGGCTATATAATCCAAAATTAGGCCAATAACAGTTAAAATATTTTTTACAATATTTTTTTTTGTTTTAATCTTTTTATTTCGATAACTTTGTTGTAATTACATGCAAAATCTATTCGAAATAGCAGAAACGTAAACAAATTGTAAATTCGGAGCAATTGTGAGAAAAAAGTATGCACCTTGTTACGCTTTACATTATTTTTGTGTCATTAAAAGTCGTAAACGCAAGCTAAAATGAGCTTTATGTTTGTGTAAATAAATATGAACTTTGGTGGGTGTCGTTCGAGCTAATGATTTATCCATTAACTGTAACAGTCTTTAACCTTACCTTGTGAATATCTAGTTTACATTTTATTTATCTTAAACTTCCTGTTGATGCCTTCTTCATCAAGGACCATAAACTGGTTTCACAGTATACAAACAAACAAGGGTCACACAATTTCATGTTGTTACATAAGATATGTAGCTTAATGACGCGTACATTCTGCATACATTGTCCTCGCTTTTTTAATGCTTTGACGAAATATATTATCCGTAATTTTTATTATACACGGTTTTTTGTTACATCATATTCGACCTGAAAGGGGTGGGCAGGAAGTGGTTGGTAGATGCTCGTAGGAATAATAAAATAATTTTTAAAAATAAAATTATTATCATTAAAAAACAATTATCATTCATGGGACATCAAAATTGTTCATCATAATTTACTATTCGAGCGCAGCGTTCCGCACCGGGACTTTGCCGCCACGCGCCCCACCACCACCGCTGCGCTTGCGCCACTCAGCTGGTCGGCTCGGCACTCGGCAGTCGGCATCGCACCCGTATGGTTATTGGGTGTTATTGTATGTTATCGTATATGTTATCGTGTGTTGTGAAAATGGGGGATTTTAATGATAATGAACATTACGACATGTTCATGTGTTACGCTAAACGTAATATCGCCGCTGCTTTACGTAGGTACATAAAACTCTACGGGGCGCCAACGGCGAGTAGGTATCCGGTGCTATGACGTTCATACATTTGTGGCTCGCTTACGTCCACCTTGCATTTTACTTGACATGACAATACATGACAACAACGTCTAGGCCCGAAACTAAGCATTAGCTTGTGTTTTGGGTGTTTTGACTCTCAACAGAAATGTTCAAGCTGGAAAACTGCTTGTTTATTCTGCACGAGTACATGAGTGTTTTCTTAATTACGTGGGCAGGTACGTCAGTACGTTTACAATCCGCCGTTTGCGCTATTGTAAAGAGTTTTGATCTCTCATGAAGATAACAATTTTTTAATGATAATAATTAGAGATGAAACGGATAGCAGTTTGGCCGGATACCGGATACCGGATATTCGGCCAACCATGTGGCCGGATAGCCGGATATCCTGCCGCCGAATATCCGGCGAAACTTAGCCGTTTGCGTAGGCAGCGCGCGAACATTCGGGTGGACTCGGTTCGATCTTTCTGCACCTTGCAGCAGTGTGTATAGCGAAAGACTTTTTTCTGAAGCTGGCCTTATTTATGAAGAGAAACTCAACCGCCTGCTACCTCTCAATGCAGAGAAATTAGTATTTACTCACCATAATTTGCCCTTAGTGCAGTATGAGTACAAATTCATTCATTTTCTTTGTATTACATTAATTTACTATTGTGTGATTAAAAATTTAAAACTAAAACTAATTATATTTAAGCTAAGTGATATTAAGACTAACTAAATAAAGCAAATAATTACTCAAAAATAAATTTCTTTTATCCAGTTTTTTTTTATTAGTTATTTATATAGTTTATTATTATTTTAGTAGCTATCCGGTATTCGGCCGGATAGTATTATGGCGACCGGATAGGCCGGATAGTATTATGGCGGCCGGATAGGCCGGATACCGGATAGTTACCGGATATCCGGTTCATCTCTAATAATAATTTTATTTTTTTATAATTATTTTACTATGCTTATGGGCATCCACCATCCACTTCCTGCCCACCCCATTCGGGTCGAACATGATGTAACAAAAAACCATGTATTCATCTGATGCCAGGTCAATAGATCAGTAATAAAAAGACATACAGTTGGTGAAGTGTGTGTCTAACATGCTTAAAAGTAGAATTCAGTAGCTATAGCTGAGTACAAAAACTATTCAAACTGTGTCCACACCTCTGGAGTATACATATACTCCAGCATACTAGCAACATACTTATTCCAGAGATGTTCGCCTATAAGATCGTGTCACCCCGGTGGGTACTGACCATTTTTTTATATAAATAATATACCTAGTTTGAGTATACAACAACAATAGCTCTAAATAAAAATGTTAACATATTTGTAACATCGTAAGAATGTTTATGAGAAACAATTTTTGCAGACTTGATCTGTTTTGTGAAACGTCGCTAATAACGAAATATCGTTGCTAATGCATTGCATAATGTTCTACTTAAAAATAATAAGGTGATCAATCCTACTCTATATCTCATAGTTATATCTCGATGAGAAAGGGTTGTCCTTCTGTAGCAAAGGCTTACATGTCTGATGATAAAATGTTAAAGTTCCTACAATATCGCTTTACTAGTTCTTAGTGGCGGATATTTAAACAAAAACAAAATGTGTAGACGCTGTCGGACAGTGAAATTTATTGATTTTTCCCTGAAAAGTACTAAATTTTTTGGAATATTTTATTTGTAGTATTTTTTACATTTTTGTTTCAATTATTTACGAACTGTAGAAAAGAGAGGAAACATGCATTAATAAGGATAGATTTATCATCACCATCATCATCAGCCCATTTTTACCCCACTGCAAGGGCTTACGCCTCCCCTAGGGTGAGGAGGGGGGGGCTTGGAGCTTAAATCCACCACGCTGCTCCACTGCGGGTTGGGGACTGTAACGACCGCCATCTATTGACAGCGTCCGGGACCGACTGCTTAACGTGCCCTCCGAAGCACGGTGCCAGTGATATTGTGTACTTAAGTCAGAAAAACTCATTGGTACACGCCCGGATTCGAACCGTGGTCTTATGGGGCCTTATAAATTTGAGACAGGTTCGTTGCGCTTTGGGCTATCACGACATAGATTTATCATCCATAGTAAATAATACAATTAAATAATACAATAAGTGGAAGATACAAGTCGGAAAGAGCCGACAAAGCGCGAAGTTGACCGAATGGGACGTCACGATCCATCGGAACGTTTTTGATTTCACCCAAACACGCCATTAGGTGTTTCACATCAAAAATTCAAATGTGTGTTATAGGTTTAGGATGACTAGAACTTAGAACCCAACAATATCTTTTAAAAACATCAATCACGCTGTGACAGTTTTGTAACAGCTGGTATAATGTGAAACCTTCGATGAAACGTTCTTATTTCATTAAATAGGTACATGGTTTAAAATTTCATTAAAAAAAGAGTAAAACACTTGAGAGTTCTGTTTATCTGTTTATCTAAGTTATAATGTTCTCGATTTTGATATCAAGCAAAAAATCATAACATTTTATTTGAGTGGGTCATTCGGGATTTATACATATACCATATGGCGTGAGCTTTTGATATCGTTACCCTAAACTTATTTTTTCCCTCTGCCATCTTTGCGAGAATTTTCTCTACAAAAAAAAAACTTACATTAAGCTTTAAAAATTATGAACAAATTACACATTGCCAACAAAAATGAGTAGTGTAACTTCCAGGTAAAAGTAACGGTTTAAACACTCAAGTAGGAACTTTCTCTCTGCGCTTTTCTTATACACCATATTTAGAACTTGCTTTATTCTTTTACTGCTCCATACTTTACATGTATTTCTAGGCTAAAATATAATCTATTTATTTAACACACAATTTTATATTAGTAAATGACAGTTCAAGGAAAGGAAATAACAAATCAGGAATTTATGTCGTAACGTAATTACCTTTAAAAGAACGTTGTAACGTGAACACAAAAAAACATTGTAAGTAAAGTCGTAGCGATGATAGATCGCACGTTATATTTTTCTTGTACGACCATGGAGTATAAGAAACATTTTTATATGTCCGTTGTCGTCTTACCGTCTGTACTTTCATGTTATGATGGATATATTTATATAAAAAAAAAGTCCATTTTCTAATAATGGAATATAATAATAATAATAATAATAATACATGGGACTTCCCACACTGCGCCATCTAGTCCCAAAGTAAGCAAGTATTATGCTTGTGTTATGGGTTACTAGACAACTGATTTAAATATTATTTGTAATATATACATATATAAATATTTTTTTTTATATATAACAACCAAGACCCGGTACCAGTATCAATATTCATCATATTAATACTGACCCGACCTGGGATTCGAACCCGGGACCTCTAGCCCCGTAGGCAGGGTCGCTACCCACTAGGCTAAGCGGTCGTCAGCGGAATATAATAATATATAGTTTGGAAATCGGTCAAAAAGTTGGAAAAACCGGAGATCGGTACGAAATACATGTACACGAAAAAATTTCTTATGTTATAACTTCGAAACTTATGTTACGCAGCTGAAAACAAAAAAAAGTCACTAATAATATCTGACATCTAACTTAACAAATCGAATAGAGCGCGCTTCTCTCTAATTCCTGTTACACATTTTCGTCGCATTGGTAGTATTAATCCCACCGATCCCACCAAATGCCGCACATTGAGAGCGGAAACGTTACACTACATATGCCTATAGGTACAAAAGCTTGTTGGACAATTTTAAAAATGGCGACCATAGGGCGACCGTCTTTCAACAAAATCATTTGAAAATGGTACCTTAAGTGCCTAAAATATAAGAGCCATTCCAAAGGGCGGTAATTAGAAATTCCATCAAACCTGAATGTGACAAATGTTACATATCTAATTTTCCATAATATATACTTATATAGCTTTCGGGTGTTCTCAGCAGATTTTCATATCGGGAATTCTCGAGGAACATCAACAAATGTGTAGGAAAATCTCACGCGAAATTTCTGACTGCGTTTTAATATAGGATGAAGACATTTTACTAGACAAGTCACGCGGAAAAAGTTTCACGTGTTTTCAATTACTTAAATAAAATTCACTTGTTAGGAAGGTGGCACTTAATATTTTTATAGAAATTAAATTCGATGATGGCCTTTGTCGTTTTTCATAACACACACAGATATGATAAAGCAGTAAATCATATTATAGTATACGTATTGATTTTAATTAAAGTGGCAGACAACGAATGGGCTTTTCCGACCACAACGCTCGGCATCTGTTAACGATCTACACTGACTTTAGCTTTACTCTGAACATTTAACTCAAAAGGAAATTGTTCCCTAGCTGCATTTAAACTCCATTGGGCTTCTGACCGACTTTATGACCGACCTAAATAATTCACTGTTAAAATGTATTTAGTTTTAGTGAAACTAACTGTCCCCTTGACTTCGTCTATATCCTATAAATAAATATTTAAAAAGTAGTGCTATATTAGGAAAGGTACCCATACTACGTGACTCATTTTGTACCTATTTATATATATTTTTTACATATTTCTTTACCCCCTCCCTCCTTCGGTGACTTCCCATAGTGTACGCCAAGACTCCCTCCCCCTCGTATTTTTCACGTAGTAATTTATAAATATGGTTTTAAATATTTTTTTTCAAACAGACAGTTAAAAAAAATCATTTAGCCCATATTTGTCTGTATTAATACGGCACTTCACATCTGCCACCAAGAGTGCATGTAATATACCTACAATTACAAATGAAAATATATGTAAAAACATATTATAATAGGAACTTAATTTATCAATACAAGTTTTTTTGTCTTTTATTCAGATTTATTTTCCTATAGAGGATATTGACTACGTGACGAAGACCTAAGACCACCTCCACTACTGTTGACCAAGCGTGGACTTTTAAAGACCCCCGAACCCACCTAAAGGGTTCAGGTAGTATGGAGACGTTCCCTTATAAAAATATCAAATAGGCTTTAAGGGGTTGGATTAGCCTATTGCTCACTTCTTTGTTTTAACTAGTAGTTAGGGAGCTAATGGCAGTAATTTTTAAATAAAATCATAGATTGACACGTGTTTATATTAGTAAAGAACTCTGTAAAATAATTAGTGTAAACAATTTCTTCCTATGTTACTCTGGTATCCAATGGGAGCTTGAATAAGATGTTTAAAGAAGTGCCCTAAAATTATGGCCTCTGTCATTGTTTCAATAAACCGTCTTTATTAAAAAAAAAAGGTAACGAAAGTGGCAGACTTTTTCCCATATTGTGTTTAAGATTGAGTGTCGTGATAGCCCAGAGCGCAACGAACCTGTCTCAAATTTATAAGGCCATGGGGCCATGGTTCGAATCCGGGCGTGTACCAACGAGGTTTTTTGACTTAAGTGACTTAAGTACATTAACTATCACTGACTCCGTGCCGTGCGGTCGTTACAATCCCCAACCCTGGGGGAGGCCTAAGCCCCTGCAGTGGGGTAAAAGGGGCTGATGATGATGTGTAAATTTATCTCAATTACATATTAAAATTTTATGTTATATCATCGTCTGACAGATTCGGTGAATTATTAAAATTATATACTGAGAAACAAGAAAAATTACTTCTGCTACTTAGATGGTGTTGCATTAGGAAAATGTAATATTGTAAAGTTAAAAATAAGACTATAATGATTTCATCGTGTTTACCTAAAAGTATAATCGCTTACAGAAAGCATAAAAATAAAAAACGCAGACAATGTCGATTCTTATTTTTTGAAAGCATACTGTTTGGAGTACACCAGAATGGCGAGAGCTCTATTATAGTTCGGTGCACCAGAACAGCTCAGTCATGTATCAAATCATATTTCTGCCTTTGTTTTGCAAGGAGTTCAATCACAGTTGATTGTGAACTAAAGATTCTAAGCTTCCAGATAATACGAAATTGCAATAGTTATAGTATATTAGACAGTAGTTAAGAAGCGGTCAACATTGGACTATGGATGTGCATAGAGATATCTTGTCGCAACCATAAATATGTGAGCAATAAAACATACGACACACTAAATATACGTCACTTGATGTTCTCACGTATTTACTGTGAAATATATTTTAATAATGCGCAAATGCAAAATTCGTCTTAGAAAAGTTAATAAAGATTCTGAAATAACATTTTATGTATTATTCAAAGACTTATTTAAAATATACAATGGTTTATATAGTCTGTCAAAACTCCGAGTCTGTCATTTTGTTCAGGTTCTAGATCGTTTTGAAGTGTGCGCTCAACCTTGTTGATTCTGCTAAGTCTAGGGCTGTAGTTCATAATATGATGTGGAACAAATAATTATCTAATAATGATAAAATTAAATAATTGTAAAAATAATTATATTTAAAAATAGCAAAAGACAGTGTGACTATTTGATTTTTAAATACTCATAATACCTACGTAAATTTAAATATTTGTTATTGGAATCGTACGTTTAATCAGAGATGTCTATGTCTGCTTCTATTTTTATATTTTTCTACATACTCTATAGACGAAAAAAATACTAATAAAAAACTGATTGGCAGTTATAGGAACTGCCGACAGAAGTGAAAACTTAGAACTTTTAGTATTAAAATTTGAATTTTCATAATGTTATTAAAATTATCAACATCAATCTGGATTTCACGGTTTTCACATCTATTGACACTCCGAGCAATGACGCAGCTGCCAGCGACACGAAACTGAGTAACGCTCTGGCCTTACTCCCCACACTCAGCTGTTAGTAGTGGGGATATAGGGAACAACCGGCTTCTCGTGTGAGAGTCGATTGTTCCTTATATCTCCCCCACTTATATTATTTAGCGTGACACATTTTCGTGTCGTTTTGGGCTCACCCCGTGCCATAAGAAGTTTAATTTCAAAAAGATAATGGGATGATGTGATAACGTTTTTTTTGCAAGTCTCATAATAATCCTTATTAGATCAGTCTTTAAACAAAAAAAAAAAACACATTAAAATCGCTTTTTCCATTTGAAAGAAATGATGCTGCGGACAGAGAGACACATAGAATTATAGCTAAGAATCAACCTGATTGAACCTAAATTCAATTAGGAAAAAGGCCATTATAAAATAGGTGTGTGCGTTTTAGAGATACGATCCCACAGACAGACATGCATACAGACATAGGCCACAAACTTATAACATTATTTGTTTTCAACATCGGGGGTTATAAATACGATTTTTTGGAATTTATTTCTTTTACAAAATAATCCAAGTAAATTATCGTAAAATTCATTTTGCAATCTATTTTGTACACCAGAAAAATGAAAAGACAAATCGGCGCAGGTGATATTCGTTTATGTCAGTTCATAACGTTTTTATGTAAATTTTAGATTCGGGTCTTCCCTCGAGAAATAAATACAATTTGTCCTGGATTGTGTGTCGGCACTCGCTCTGAGGGCGTTGTCGTCACGGAAGTTATGCCTGCATTCTAAATTAATAAATAATTTTAACATTTTCGAAACCAAGCGTATATATAAAATATACGAATTTTATTGAAGTAAGCCAATAATATTTATTTACTATATTAAACTATGAGTTACAGACGATTTGAGCATAAAACTTTCAATGTGACCTATGTAATCTACACATAATTCGTTATAAAACTTACATAGTTTCCTACTTTGATAAATTCTGCTAAATTGTCATACCGAAAACTATTATCAGTTTGATTTGTAAGCCCATTTAAAAATATTTACCAATTTGCTACAAAATCTTAAAAAAAAAATAGTACCTACCTAAAACTCTTGAAGACGTGTTTCTAAGAAAGTTTTGGTATTATATTGAAAAATAACTGTGGTACAGAAACATAATAAGAGTAAATATCTATATCTATGTAACAACTTTAACCAAATAAAAAAAAAACATTGGCTTCAATAAAATCAATTTATAGATGTATTCTACAGAATTCAGTGTCTCAATAATTTTTCAATTTTAACCGAAATATTCACTTCTTGTATGTTTTAAATATGAGAAAAAGGGAGTGGTTATTATATGTGTATTTTTGTTATAGAAAAATTAAAATAAATAAGTTTGAGATTTACATAATTAACTTTATCTACAGTGCAACACTTGCCATATAAATACCTATTACATTTATTGATATTTCGACTTGCCACTGGTTGTGATTGGTGGGAAACTTCGAAAATTACTTCGAAACTATGTATATATCGTAGTATATTGCAAAAGTCCGGAAAGTTGAAAACTTCGAAAGAATTTCGCAATCATCCTGGCTGTTTCAGGAACTTTGCAAAGATTCAATTTCGTTTTAGAGCGAATGATATCTTGAGTGTTGATTGGATACCTAATAGATTTATTTATAGGTACGTCTTTGGTATGATCGGTCGGTAGCTGAGCTGAGAAAGGGGTACAAGCAGGTTGAAGCAAACCGCACATATATACTTACACCTTTTTCACTCACACTGAAATTCACCACGTGGAAAACATGTGAAAAATGAAACAAATATATGTAAATACAAGAATGACTTCTAGACTTCAGTAATTGTTCTGAGGTCGTTAGATACTTACAAATTACTTATTTACTTAATTACTTACAAATTAATTTACTCTATGGTCAGTACGTAGAGTACCTACTACGTTCTAAACAAAGAACTAGGGAGTTTCTTCTTTCTTTTTTGCGACTTAATTTGATTAGGGACGTCTCATAATAAAAATATTTATTTAGTTTTACGCATTATACTAGCAGCCATGCGCGGCTTCGTTCCCGTGGACTACTCTTTGTGTTGTTCGGCTTCAACGAAAATCATATTAGCAAATATTCATTCACCTTGTCAAATATTAAGATCGGTTCAGTTCAGATTTTGCCGTTAAAATGTACCTGTCAAAAGTATATCCCATCAAAAAACAATACTTGTCAAAAAAACCAAGTCTCGCAACTCAGTTGTTCTGCGGTAAAAAGTTGTGAGATCCATGTAATACCAAGTCGGTTATTAATTTATTCAGTCTCTATTTAAGCGACTTTCTGTCTTAATACGTCCAGTCTCTAAGACCACGATCGTGGTCCATCACAATTGAAAATCATTTGTGTCTGGAATCTCCGTACTCGAAGCATTAAGTTGTTACGTAATAATTAACAGCATCTTATAGTGACGCATATCAAAATTAAAATTCTTTAATGTTTTATATAAATATATTGAGACTTGGCCATCGCACTAAATAATTGAATTTACATGTTTTTTCAGGCGATTGAATTTTCACGTGTTTTCAGGCGATGGCCAAGTCTCAATATATTTATATAAAACATTAAAGAATTTTAATATTGATCTGCGTCACTATAAGATGCTGTTAATTATTACGTAACAACTTAATGCTTCGAGTACGGAGCTTCCAGACACAAATGATTTTCAATTGTGATGGACCACGATCGTGGTCTTAGAGACTGGACGTATTAAGACAGAAAGTCGCTTAAATAGAGACTGAATAAATTAATAACCGACTTGGTATTACATAGATCTCACAACTTTTTACCGCAGAACAACTGAGTTGCGAGACTTGGTTTTTTGACAAGTATTGTTTTTTGATAGGATCTCATTTCTTTTTGTATTTTGTAGACAATTATACTTTTTTCCTTTTCGGTACCTGCTACTTATTGTATAAAGCCAATATTGAAAAATTTAACTGAAGACTTGGCTGTATGGGCTTAATTTTCTTTGCGGTCTTTTCTAGATTTTTTAGTTTTTCCTTAATTCATACACCAAACTCTACTTATATTCCAAATTTGAAGCTTCTAGGTCTGCTAGAAGTGCCTTAGAATTTTGATGATCGGTGAGTCAGTGAGCGACAAAATTAAGAAATTTGACCCGTTATAATTTCATAAAAATACTGGCTCGAATTGAATGAAAACGTGTAATATGCTTATATAATATGCCTGCATGGTTACTGAAAATTTCAGTCTTCTAGTTTTATCCACAACGAAGTTACAGGGGGTCGAAAATGGTCTGAATTGCTTCGAGAAAAGGATGGTACGGCCGTGACGCTTTTTTGCTCGACTTGGTGGGGGCACGACCGTGCCCCCAGATATTTATTTCTCCGGTAAAAAGTAGCTTATGTCCATTCTCTGGGTATAAGCTATCTCTATACTGTCCCATATCAAAGTGGATCAGTATGTCGGTGTATGTGGTGTGCATGGTGGCGTATGGGAGGGAGGTGTGCGCATATATGTATGCATGCATGCATTTTTGGGTGTGTACTTGTGCGTGTATATATATTGACATCTGTATATAAAATGAATTATTCCTCTTAGTCGTACACTCCTGGCGGAGTGGTCGTGGTCATAGGTCGTCTGATAAAAGACATTTCTATGACTCTCATGAGGAAAATAGTAGCAATGGTTTCCCGTTGCCTTCGGCCCCAGTACTTTAAGAGGTTATTTGGACCTCAAGGCTGCTGTAGGTAGGTCTACTCTAGGTAGATGAGTAGATATACCGCCACTTACTCGGTCGCCAGAGCCTCGGTGGTTATCCAGCAAGGAGTGCCATGGAAGCTGATTGTCTTTCGCTGCCATCCGGCGCGCGCAGGTGAAGTTGACTTGATCGACAAAGACAATTAATAGATAGTGATTGATGACAAGTTAATAGGTTAATTACTTTCTCCCTTTACTCCCCAACGAATAAACAATAATATGTTTCCCTGTGATTTCTCGCATGTGTTGTTTGGCTTTGAATTGATGAACCATATTCTTATATGACTTCATTTTTTGGTATACATGCATAAATGTATTCATGAAATAGTTTCGCTAAGAAAAAATAAACGTCTGGCTAATGGGGGCGTCATCGCCTCGGCATAAAGAGACGCAACGGTGCGGGTAGTGCGTGAGGACACAGGGCGGATGTCAAGGATTTCTTGAAATACCGCAGAACGATGTCGATTGTGATTATTTCATAAAGTATAAACTAAAATCAAAATATTTATAAGAACGTCGTTTACTACAAGCTTGTTTTTGTTTTTTTAAACAACAGCAAAAACAATTACAAACCAGTTTTTTCTCTCATGTAATTTGCTATATTTTACTTCATAAAGATTCTTCAACCATGAATAACAATCATGTAGTATAAGAACGTACAAATAAGTATATGTATTGTAAGTACCTCCTACACTCTACACACCCTTTAACCAACTTTACTAAAAGTGCCGTTAAATTCGTATTAACCGCGAAAGTGTCATGAAATACATATTATATATACATATGCTTACATATTATATGCATTATTGCTTGTTCTAGACGCCATCATTTGTTTCCATTCCATCCCATCAGCCCTTTTCATACCCCACTGCAGGGACTTAAGCTTCTCATCAAAATGAGGGGGGTTGGAGCTTCAATCCACCACGCTGCTCCAATGTGAGTTGGTGGATTGTAACGACTGCCATCTATTGACAGCAACTGCGACCGACTGCTTAACGTACTCTCCGAGGCACGGAGTCAGTGATAGTTCATGTACTTAAGTCAGAAAAAACACTCGTGGCCACATGGCCTTATAAATTTGAAACAATTTAGCTGCACTCGGGCTGTCACGACACAAATCATGTGTCGCAATTTATTGCCTTTTAACCAATTTTGGTTAACAGGCGATAAGCACATGATTTGAGTACAGAAGAGTACATGCATATTATATATTTATGATGTATGAAAATTCATAAAAGTTATGATTAATAATTTGATAAAATCTGTTGAAAATCGGTCAAGTGCGTGTCGGACACATCAGTTAGGGTTCCGCAATATTTACTAAGGAATCACACTATAATCATTAATCAAACAAAATTTCTGTTTGTACCTAACTGAAAACTAGTTTATCGATAATCTTCGCCTATACTGTTGTCGTTTATTGTATGTCTTTCATAGCAAGTTCTAAACAAATTCTAACTTAAACATTTTACACTCTTGCTAAACAAGTACCTTTATGCACATACATACATACACTGCAAATTTTCATCCCCTATTTTCTCAACTTAAGGATTAAATTTTCAAAAATACTAAGACACAACATATTTAGTTTCCAACCCTAAGGCGAAATACTAATTTTCATGTCTTTAACTTACTGCTCCCGTTTTACTTCTTTCAGAATATGATTATGAAAAAAGTGTGTGGTAATTCGATTTCGTATATTAAATATACAATACATATACGCACGCTACCTTAATTTATGTAAGCAAATCAAAATAAATGGTATAAGAAATTAATATAACTAGTAAGTAAATAAAAAATTGTAATCCTAATTGCTACATTAAGTTATTGCAACGAAGCCTTACTTATTTATAATGACACCTTAAGGGAGTAGTTCTTTCATACAAAAAAGATCTATCTTATCTAATCCGTATCTAATCTTTTCTTTATCAATATGTACAGAAAAAATACATGTAACAGGAAAAATACTGTCACAGGGCGGTACGTTTTTGTTTTTTGATATCTTATTTAGTTGCTTTAGGATAAATTCCTGAGAAACACGATTTCCGTTACTTGTTTGTTTTTTTAAAATGGTGAACTGTAAATTCGATATTAATTAAAAAAAAAAACAAAACAAAACGTACCGCCTTAGGAACATTCTTTCTTAATGATCCTGTAAATTATGGTTCCAATTCATACACATTGCAGGGGTGGAAACAGTCACGGCGCGCAAGCTGTTTTGAGGGGTATTTTAAAGGTATTTTCGGAAATTTGTTCTTGTCATCTCTGTCACTCAAAAATAAGTCGGGGATAGCGATGCCAATCCGAAGTTGCGGATTATTATTTTTAACAAGCTAACAGGTTCCTCTGATATTGAAACACCAATGGAAAAAAATATTGTATATCACGGACATGCGGGGTTACCCAATACAGGTATTATCAGAACTTAAAAGGTAACTCCAACCGTTATTTTGTAATGAAATGTAAAGTTGAAGAAATTAAAAAAGAAAAAAAACTTTATTTGTTTACATTTTCAATTTGTGACAGTAATCGTTTTACTACTTTTTCGAAATCTAATAAAACACTAAAAAACGAATAAAGTACGTATTGCTATTAGTATTAATTGTTATTTTTTGCACGAGACGTTAGTTAAATAACTGAAAACAAATCAGCAGTTAAATCACCATTAATCAATTTTACAATCTTTACACGTGTAAACGTATTTCGTCGGCTGCGAGGCTGCCGTCGTGTCCCAGCATAAATGGCGTACCTTAATATTTCAAATGAAAACGAGTGTGAGTAATTATGAAAACATAATTTAAGCTTTATTTTAAGTAGAACAAAGGCCACGTTGAATGGAACAAAGCGGCCGTATCGCGAAAATTAAACAATAGCACTCGGAACCGCAGTCGGAGTCCGCGCGCCTTTAAATTATTTTATCGCAATTAGATCAATTTATGTATGTTTAATTTTCCGGTCCTTTTTCACGATAATGGCGTTAACTTCTGAAAATCCTGGTTTTGATGTAATTAATATTTCAGAAATCTATGGCAACCGGAAACACAAGTTTTTCAGCAAAGGTATTTTTTCAGTATATTGCTGCAATAATGGGAGATATTCTTTAAAAAAAAAAGTACGAAATGATGATGCTAGATAGCACCGACGAACTGCTTTGTTGTCAAAAGCAGTTGTCAAAGTTGTCTGTGTTGTTAGTTTTGGATAGTTATGCATTTTTCAATCTACACTTGCGTTTATGAAATAAATCCAATAAAGCAGAATGTATAATTTCATAAAAATACTTAATAACAAACAAAATATTGGTGTTAAACACTTTAAGTTGACAAGCATTTTTGACGACAGCCAAAGAGAATGTACTTTACAATCCAATCAATCGACATTGACAACCGCAATGACCTGCAACGCCATCTACTTTCAGCGCTAACAACTAAACATGAAAAACCTCCCTCATAAACGAATCCAGCGTTTAGGAAATCATAGTTTAGAACTTTCCTTTTCCTTTGGTTGACTATTTTCAAAACACATTTATGTTTATTTCATACAATAGAAAAAAGTCAGGAAAATATTTTGTAATTTTACCTTAATATTTAAAATATATCTTACTAATATTGTAAAGGCGAAAATTTGTATGTATGGATGTTTGTTGCTCTTTCACGCAAAAACTACTAAATGGCTTTTAATGAAACTTTACAAAAATATAGCTTATACACCAGAATAACACATGAGCTACAATGTATAAAGATACTAGCTTTCTGCTCGCAACTTCGCTCGCATGGACTACACAGTTGTACACTGATTTTAAAAATTCTTACACATATAGAAAGCTACGTTGTCAGCGAGTAACATAGGCAATACTTTATTTTCAAACTAGCTTTCCGAGGCGAGGTGGGGGAAGAAGGCGCTCATCGCTGAGTGCTCGACCCGAACGTGGGCAGACGTCATTGACGGTTGTGTCCGCTTTGCGAATTTTTATGGCACTGGCGATTTGTTAAAAATACACTGTACCTATGTAATGTAATGGGTATAGTAAAAAAAGGACTTTTTAGGGAGTATAGAGGGAGGGTTGATTGAGCTTAGAAGGGCAGGGGGAGTAAGTGGGCGGAAAGAAGGAATGGGAACGTTTCTGTAGCCCACTCGGGCGGAGGCGGGTATGACCGCTAGTTTAGAAATATGTATTTGTTAGCTATTTGTTTTATTTATTTAGAATGCTAAAATAATTAGTTAAATTTTTAATTATATATTGCAACTAACATATGTGATCTGGTCACTTTATTTTTGTCATAAAATTGGATTCGCCTAATTATCTTCAAATTATGACTTTTAATCAGATAGCGATAATAAGATGCAACCATATGTACTTATATAATTATTAAAATATGTACCCAGTGTTAATTTCTTTTAGTGAATATTTATAGTGTATGAAACGGATTATAATTATAAACACATCAAATTAATTGTAACGATTCCTTTTAATCAAACTTTCATTAGATTTAATAAATAATAACGTTATTATTAAGTTTTTCTCTGTCTTTAAATATTTTCTTTATTTAAATGATCAAACATCAATAAACTAAACAAATAATGTGAAAAGATCTTGTAAACCAATAGGCCGCATAGTTGTAATTGTTACAAATTGATAATAATTTTGAGTAATCATAAACGTTGATTTGGTAATACATAACATCAAAGTGGAAGTTCTACCGGACCGTTTGTGCCGCCGAGAGCTTTTTTTCATTTTCTCTATTATTCTATGCAAATACAAGACGCACAAAATCTCATAAGAAATATGTATAAAAATAAGTTCGAAAATATTTGCGTTCCATTTCAATATAGCATGAAATAAAATAAGAAATTTATTTTATCTAGCACATATTTGCACATATACTTTGATATGCATTGATACAAACAGCACAAATGTAAAACCTGAATGGCCTAAAAACTTACTATAAACTACAAACACCTTATTGGGAATACCCAAAACATTCAGGAACAGCTGTGTGACATGTTGATTATGGTTGTTTCTCAAAACAAAATCAATAGAAATAAAATGTACCTACCCGCTGTATAGGGTTCCAATAAACTATTGCTTCCATTGTTAAAAATGATGGTCAACGGTATATAACCATCAGCTGTATGTAATTTAAATGATAAAAATAGTTAATTTGAAAGTAGACCTGATTGGTTTTCACTGATAAGTCTAAAATGAATGACAATAATTTATTTGCATAATATAGCGTGGTTGAGCCCAAGTAAGCTGTAGTTGTTAATAGACCTTTATCTCTCTTTACATTTTGACACAAAAATGGGAATAAGAGACCCGTAGGCTGCACCTACCCTTTACTATCATAGTGACCCTTGACTATTTGAGTGGGGTATAAACACGCGGTGGCGCATCGTTAAAATTACTGTTAGGTATTTTTCAATACATTTGCTATTAATACGGTCTTTATGACATTGAAACTTGTAGCGTAATGTTGTATTTTACAATACTAGGCCTTTTTACTTTACACCAATCACAAATAAGCATTCTGTTTGTGACGCATGCGTAAACCACGAAAAGCAACGCGCTCCCGTCAAACCTGTTCCGCTATTATTATTACATTTGTAGTTTCTACCCAATTTTAATTGCAAATGTATTGAAAAACGTCGTATGATGCTCTTACTCAGTAAGCTGGCTATTATAGTCATCGGTTTACTATAAACACTCAGCTTCGCCTAGTGCCTATAAACACCTCGACTAAAATATGCAGCTTACCGTACTTTCATCATAATGTACCAATATGACATTCTATTCAAGACAACTGCTACGAGATTCCCAATTGGATCATTTATCAGCTTTGAAGCGTTCTGATCATTTCTTTGTCTTTTACAAAGCACTGTTATACACAGGCACGGTACACAGGACTCCATATTCCTTCATTAAAGGGAATTTTCGTTACAATAAATTATCCGTGTAATAAGAATTTCATTTAGCAATTTCTACCACTTGGTTGTGGCAAAACAGAGCGGCCGCGGTCCTCTCGGTCTCTCCTTTCCGCCATTTAAAATTAATTCCATCCCTTTCGTCTAATTAAAAACGTAACAGTCGAAATATTCCTTTGTCTACTTTCCAAGCCCTTAGAAAAAGTTCAGGCGCGTGCCAGTTTAAGATAGAGGTCACCCACGGTTGAGTGTGCCTTAGAAAAAAAAAATGCCTGTTACGAAAAAAAATGTTTTTAGACAAAAAAAATTAGGGTGCCGTAGAAGTAGCTATTTCATGCCCTTTAAAAAATAGATATTTTGCGCCTGTAGCGAGTCTCAAAACAATAATAGATTCAATAAATTTTCAGATATTTTTCCTGAAGAAAGTTTAGTTCAGCATTAGCAATGTGTTTCTTTAGCCCTAATGGTGTTAAATTATAATATTCGTCTCAAGATTCACTCATTATTCAAACTTTTTAGTTTAATAGATGTCGTAGAAGGATTCATTTTTTTTGCACCATTTATTTTATTTATTTATTTATTTATTGCATTGTCACATGTCAATCTTTAGGTGGTCTTTTTGGGGCGCGTTAGGAAAGTGCAACATTATTTTAAACTTTAAATGAAAATGTGACTAAGTAATTTAAATAACGTAAACTAAATAAAATAGAATTGATAGTTTTTAGAGTTCCGTACCTCAAAATGAAAAAGAACTCGTAAAAGATCAATTCGTCGTCCGTCCGTCTGTCTGTCAAGACCCTTACCCTCAGGAACCCGTGAATGTTTTAAATCGAAATTCTTATGTCTACGGTCTCTTAACGCTTTAAAAAAAATCAAGCTTTTAGTTAACGTAATGGAAAAAATACGGCCATTTATGGCGTATATTTTGAGACTCGCCAAGTAAATAAAAACCTATCGGGTACTTCCCCTTTACCTACAATTACATACTTTGGCAAAAAGCAAAGTCGTGGAGCACAAATAAAGTAAAAATCGGAAAATCGTTTAATTAGTAGTTATACAACTTTTTTTTTTTAATAAAAACCCAGTTTTTCAGGAATACGTGGAGGTATGATATATGTACATTATTACTTTGCAATATTTTGTAGTATTTTGATTGAGATCGGAATATAAAGTATTTACGTGAAAAAATCTCATAAATAAAAAAATTAAATTATCAGAATTTCGCGTTTGATTGCGCAATTCTTATAAGTGAAAAGTATGGGTCTCTAGACAGGAAATAATTTTGTAAGTATTTTCAGAGAAACCGTGCTTTGAAAACAATAACAGTGAGCTCAAAGAGCTCTTTTGAAAGCCAAAAGCTTTTGTTTCCGTTCAAGTTTTAATAAATATTTCAAAAAGGAAGTGACTGATCACAAAGAAACAAATTCTCTATTCATAAATTGTTTTCATCGAAAGAAATTAGAGGTAGGTACTGGCAAAAAGCGACAACAAAGTAATACGTGTAATTATAGTATTAGTAAATATCACACGAAAAACGGTTTCAACACAAAATGTCGTATTCGTTGTCCGTTCTAAAACTGAGGCGAATGAGAATATAGAAAATTAAGTAAATTTCAAGTATATTCTTATACATGTCTACGGTAAGTAGTATGGCCTCAATACGTCATGTATCGATTCTAAAAAAACAGGTACGCAGCATTGTTAATTAATATTATTTATTACTATATCACTACTACGTATAAATAAAAATTTTAATTTGTTCATCGGACTACATACACTCCGTGCGCATGGTAATAAAAAATATTAATTAATAATTCAAACTACATATTATGTTTTTTTAATTAGTACATGGTATATATAGTTTTCACTTGATCTATACTAACGATGTATCGTGTTAATTTAATATTAAGTGAATAGACAAGAAACTTAATTTTCAGTAGTTTTAATCATTTTCAGCATTCCGTAATTCCGAGATGAAAGGAATCTTTCTGGTTTAATTTGTTGTACAAACGGCTTTTGTCGTCTGTCGTTTGTAGTTTTGTTAAAAAAAAACTGGCCAAGTGTGAATCGGACTCGTACACGAAGGGTTCCATTCCAGGAACTTAATCATTAATCGTTATTATTACGTAATTTAAGAATTATTGTATAAATATATTTCGTTTTTATTTCGTTGGTTATTTAGAAGGTGCTCGGTCTTCTGGCTAATCCGAAAAGTAATAACATGAGTGCACAGATAGCTAGAGACAATTTTTATTACTTATTTTATTACAGTGAACCTTTGATTTTGACTTGAGTATCGATTTTGAAGAGAATAAGCTCTGCAAAGGAAAGCGTGAATTTATAGTACCTAGTAATACAATGTAGTTTTTATCATATATTTTTTTTAATTATCTTTTTCAATAACATCACGCATATAAAATACATCTAGTTTTCCCTTATTGACTAAACGCTATTTGTCATTTTCTATGGAATTTTTACAAAATTCTTACTTATAAAAGTAAATTTTATAAGGTAATCTATTACTCGTTAAATAATACATTTTAGTTAGCTGTGATAGTTTCCCTTTTAACTACGTTATATATACTCCTGTCATAAATTTTTTCCACATATCCAAAAACAACGGCTTAGCTGGTAGAGGGGGGGGGGGGCACATGACTTTAACAAAAATTAGGACTTTAGGAGTGAATGTTGACTAAAATAAAAAAAAATTGTTAGAAACCTTGATATCATTTTTTCAGACATATTTCCGAGAAAAACTACAGACAGACAGACGGACGGACATGGCGAAATTATAAGGGTTCCTTTTTTGCTATTTCGCTATATTAAATATATTATATATTGGATATATTAAAGGTTGTATTAAAGTTGGTGGTAGTTAAAGGCGTAAGTTTGTTCTTTCATGACATAGCTAAATAGATCGATTACCAAAACATTTAAAATAATTTTATGACCGAAATGAGTTTATAACGTGAATTAATTATTTCTCATGAAAAAAAAAACAGACTTCCATCCTTCATCCATAGTATATAAAATACTTAACCTCAAAGGGGTTTACCAGATAATAAAAATCAAATTGAATGCCGGTCTTGGCGGCAGCTATGAATTCGGTGGAAGCTGGGCAGTAGCAGAAATACGTAAAATTACTAGTGCTTTCACCGCTTTTACCTTCAAAAAACATCTAAAAGAAGTCCTTCTTGACCAACAGAAAAATAACTAAGGTTCCCAGATCTTTCTACTTTGGCATACCGAGATCGATTTATATTTTGTGTTGGGTTTTTGGATCATATTTATATCTTCATTAAATATATTAATAGTATTTTTTTTACGAATATCCAATATTTTCAAAAGAAAATAATATACTCTACATTAAAATGTAATTAAAAAACTAAAAATACCTACATTATTTACAAAATAAAAATATCGTCCATCTTGGTCCCATGTGGCATCGATCCCATTACGCTTGCACTGTTTCCGCGCTGCACAGCGATGCTCAGTTGCTGTGCGAAATAGGCACCCGCTCTGGGATCGCCAGCAGTGCTGACCAGACGGGTGGACAAATCTTTTACGAATTTTTTCGTATCATATCATTTATCGTATTTTTAGATTAATAGAATTTATTATGTATTGTTGTGTGTTTGTTTTATTTTAGATGTAGACAACGATTATGAGTATTTTTGTGAACAACTTTTAATTGTGTGTATATTGTAATGTTTTGTACTTTTTAGAAAATAATTAAGGCTGTAGTATTGCATACAGGCTGATTATACTTGTTTAGATTTGGCTGTTAAATGAAAGTTTTTGGTTGCGTGTGTATAGTTATGGTTTGTGTTATGATATAATAATTATTCATTTTTATTTTTTTCTAATGTCAGCTGTGAAGTCATCATTTCTGGCTATGGCTAAAAACCAGCTGTGCAGGCAAATGCCCGCATATATGCAGCTGAGCCCTATTTTGGCAACTATATGTATTTTGTCTACCTATGTAATATGTGTTACCTACAAAATTATTATTTGCCAAGTAAGTTATTTTCTTTCTTTCTTTTTTTAAATTTAATGAAGGCTCTATACTCGTAAAAAGGAATACAGTCATAATCTACTAATCCCGACATCGCGTCCCCCTTCCGGTTCCCTGTGTGGCCGCGGCTTTCTCGATGACCATTAAAGCACAAATCGAATCCACGTCAAAAGGAATCGTATGAGCCCAGTATATGAGCCCAAACACGAGGTGCTGCTATACACAGTTGAGGAGTTCCCCTTGAACTTTTCCATTTCCATTGCCTGCCTTTTCCATTACCAAATTGGCTATATACGTATATAGGTCACCATAATATTTTATTCTCTATGGAACTACCCCCATGTTCCAAGATTTATTAAGATCGGTTTACGGGAAGTGGTTGAAATTCAAATAGAATATTTTCTTCTAATTTAAATTAGACAAATTACGAGATATATATTATATTTGATAAAAACCGGCAAAGTGCGAGTCGAATAAATGTCATTATAGCCGAGTGGTAGCGAGCCCGCTTCTTGTTTATAAGGTCGTGGTTCGAATCCCAGGGCATGTACCAATGAGTTTTTTCCAACTTATGTACTTGCATAACCATTACTGACTCTGTGTCTCGGAGAGCACGTCAAGCCGTCGGTCTGGTTGCCGTCAATAGCTGGCAATCGCTACAATACACCAACTCGCAGTGGAATAACATGGTGGATGAAGCTCCAAGTCATCTCCATCCCTAGGAGAGGCAATAAGGCATTAATGGACTGATAGTAAGCGCGAGTCGAACTCGCGCTTAGGGTTCCGTGCCACCGTAAAATATAAAAAAACAAGTTTTTTGTATGGAACTCCCTTTAATTT